>CAJQZJ010032633.1:3108911-3177672 GCA_907164525.1 Lophiomys imhausi | reverse complement strand
GGTTTTGGTTTTGGCTTTGGTTTTAGTTTTGGGTTTGGTTTTGGTTTTGGTTTTGGTTTTAGTTTTGGGTTTGGTTTTGGGTTTGGTTTTGAGTTTGGATTTGGGTTTGGTTTTGGCTTTGGTTTTGGTTTTGGTTTTTCCTTCTTCTATATCCACTTCTTACTATCTCCAGCTCCAGGAGATTCCAGTGGTTTCTCCTGTGACTCCAGCCCATGGACAGATTGGTTAGCTTTTTTGTTTGCTGAGCTGTTGACAAGTCACCTCTGCTGGTACTGGACACATTCCCTATAAAATCTCAGGAAAATTTTTTGAGGAGACTTCCTGCTTAACAGAGGCAGGCCTCAAACTCAGGATATCCCTGCCTCTACCTCCCAAGTCCAGTGATGGTGATGAGTCCTGGGTCATTACAGCCAAAACATTTTCAGTACTTGAGTTCATCCAAGGTGTGGGGAAGCTACAAACATGTGACTATTAATAGAAGAATGTTTTTAAATTAATCATGTTGTTTGATACTGTAACACAATCACACATATATGCTGTAATGACCCTCTCTCCCTCTTTCCCTCCCTTACTTACTTCCTATCGAGATCAACTCTCAGCATCCATCCCTACCTGTGTTTCTCCCCGATTCACAACTCTTGGTTTGGTTTCATGATCCCTTTAGTTTAGCCAGAACCATTGGAAACACATTTCAAAACATCCCTACTGGGTTTCTATTATGTGTAGCCTCTGTGGTGTGGACCATTTCTGAAGAAATTCAATTAAAAGCTTGAATCAGAATGACTGAATTTACTTCAGTGATTGACTGGTACTCAAAATCTGATTGTAACTTCCCTTCTAATACCCCCTCAACCATGGAAACTGCTTTCTTGGCAGAGTTTCATAGGTAGAATTGGGAATTTAATTTTGAAAATGACTAAGAGCCAACCAAAGCCAAACAGATAAATAAGGCTTGTATTCCATGAGGCAATGCAAAATTTTGACATCACTGTTTCTCTGGTGTGGATATTAAAGTCCCCACCACCTTTCTAAAAGTCACTATTGAAAGCTAAGCTGCTCCACAAACCCTATACTGATTGTATTCACGGTTTCTTCTGTTAATCTAATGACTCATAGTGTGATTTATTTTACTTATTGTCTCATTCTGTTACTTAATATGAAAAGTGATATATTTTCCCTGTCTGAGAGATAAAGGTCAAATTTGGAACAACTGTTTAAATTTCCTTTATGAATACTATGTTTGGTATTTTCATCTGTTCTCAGCTCTGGTGACCATACTCTGGGTAACTTTTCTGCCAGGAGTCTTATCCGTTTCTGGGATTTTGAAAATGAAAATAAACTAACACATGGTTTCCTTAAGATGGGGGTGTATGTCAACAGAAAAGTGTCATGTTCAAGCTGACTCTATTTTATAGCCTCTCTGCAACAGCTTCCTGGACCTACTCCCCCCCCCCCCCCCGAAAAAAAAATCCTTTAACAACAGAGCTACCGTTCCTGGGAAGGATGGAAGAGGATGCCTACAGGACTTTTCTTCAATCCCTGTTAGAAACCTTGTTGAAGAGCCCAGAGCTGGATTAAATGCCATGAGAAATCACTTGTGTTATCCTCTCAGTTAGCATCTGTCATCCTACAATCAGGAGAAGGTAAGGTGTTGATTTTGACCTTAGAGTCAAAAATCTCTCAATCAAGTGCTTTAAGACAGATCCTCTTCTGTGTCTGGGATCTTATTTCTGAAGTGGCTTCTCAGAATACAGCTACAAAATCTACTACATATACTTAAAAGATCATGATAAAGAGACGGATCCTAAATCTGTCATTGCTACTGTTCAAATCTAAGAAAATGAACACAGAAGCATATGCCTTATACTCCCAGGGTAGAAAGGAGGGGGTGATGGGGAGAGAAACTCACTAATCTGATTTACAAACAAGTTTAACCTACCAGCACCTCATTCTGCAATCAGCCAGTTGGGACTCATGAACTAACCATGACTGTAACCAAACTATCTATATTCAACAGTCCTGGGGACTTCTAGGGATCATCCTCATTTGTTGTTTCTCTTGCGACATTTTAAGAGCCACTGAGAAAATGCACTTTTTCAAGAAACTCTGAGAAGATATGAACCATTCTAAGAAAAGCAAACTAGGTCTTTGAGAAATGGAGGAGGAAACCTGCCTAGAGAACTTGAAGAAACTGGCCTGCCAGTGCTGATTGCTCAAGCGTTCTGCGCCTCGGTTTTCCACCTATAGAGCCATGTATTTCTAAGGTCCTGAAAAGACTTAAGCATCTATCTTTCTAAAGTCTCAAAGTGCCCTTTAAAAAACCAGCACGAACAGAGGAAGAGGGAGGGAGGGACCTTGAGGAGCGAGGGGACTTTGATGGAGATGTAACTTGAAAAAATAAATTAATAATAATAATAATGATAACCAGCACTAGGAACCCCTGGGAAGTATCACATAGCTCTATGTCCTCTCCTTCTCTTTCCTCCCCATCCCTCTCTTTCACAATCAGTATGCACATGCACATTGCCTCCTGCCACCGGACATGTATTTAAAGCTTGGGAGCGATCTCAGGTGTACAAATGCCCAGATTTAGAAAGTTGTCTTTCACTTTGCCTTAGTGGGGCTGCCTTGTAGGCCCACAGTGTATGAGGAGGCTCCTGGCCCTCATATGACTGCCGAACTGGGGTGGGGGACTGATACGTAGGGACACTCCACTCCGGAGGAGGAGTGGTATGGAAGGGATAGGGGGTAGAGGGTGGGAGGGTGGGACTGGGAGAGGTAAGAGGGTACTGTGATGGAGATGTAACCTGAAGTAATAATTTTTTAAAAAAAAAGGAAAAATTTAAAAAAAAGTAAAGGACAAAAAAAGAAGAAAGTTGTCTTTATTTTAGGTAAGACTACTTACTGTTCAATGTATTGAACAGTACTACAGTGTAGACGTCTCTTTTACAAAGCCTGGGCGACGAGAGGGGAAAGTCTTTAAGTGAAGACAGAGGCTTTCTTTTGCATTGGGAAGAACCAGGAAAGAACAAAAGTCACCAAAACTCTGGAGGTCTAAAAAGTAGAAAGCGGACAAATCTGGCCTGTACTACACAAGCGCTGTTTTCCTGGTCCAGGTATAACTTTCCCAGCCAGGAGAAAAACAGATACCCACATGCACCCCCTGGGGCACTCTGTAAAGTGTCCTCAGCGAGCACAGTAAGTCCTGAGGGGCGGGTGGGGCGTGGGGGAGGGGGAATAGATGCAGCCCTAGTCGTTGATGTGCTCCACCACCGCAGGGGTGCGCTGCCCTCTAGCGACAAAAATGAGAGACGCATTTCAGATTGCTCCCTCTGAGGAGCTGCGTGGAGGCAGGAGTTAGGATGGTTGAAAACGGTGGCAGATTCCCTTGCAAATAACTTGCGTGGAAAGGCCTTGAGACGCTCTCTTTACGAACTCTCCAATTGTCTGTGATAGCTTCCCAGGACCAGTGACATAGGAGCAAACAATGGATAACTTTTTTAAAAAAAAGATAAACTGGTAATAGAGTCCAAGGAGAGAGATGATGGATGGTTAAAAACAGCTTTGAGGCCAGAGGGGTTAAGTGATTTAGTCCATTATTCCCAATGATTCTGTCCTAAGCTGTACCTCCTCTGTTGAGTGCTTGTTACTTCAGCTGCTTTTTACAAATAGAAAAAAAAAAAAAAAAAACTGAGACCTTAAAGTCCAAGGCTTAGACAATGTATGATCTAAGCTTCTAGTGACCATTTACAGAGCCGGGAAGTGGGGGAGTCGACTGCTCTGCAGGCCCTGGCCTCACCTTCTGCATCCAGGCCCCTCCCCGTGGATAAGATGTGCAAGACCCAGGTCGTGGTGTCCTGGACAGCTTTTCTCATTGCTACCCCCACACCACACTCCTGATGTACTGACATCACACCTCCCGACACCCCCCTTATTCAACAAACACCTCCGCCCCCCAATAACACCCTGTACAGTATGATAGGGACAACAAGTATGGAACCCAAGTCCTCCCAAGTAGCCTGAAATTGATCCCTCCTGTGGACCCTGGAGGACAGGCTTCCCATAGCCTGTGTTGTTGTTGTTGTTTGAGATTGTTTGTTTGTTTGTTTGTTTGGGTTGGGTTTTGTTTTGTTTTGTTTTCTGCACTGGAGGTATTGCTTCTGTGGCTGGAGAATCCTTTAGGAGAAAGCTTAAGGTCCCCAGAAAGTTCCAATTATTGATTTCGGTAACCATTAACTGAGTCCCTACCGTGCTCCTGGCGCTATTAGACAGCAAGAAAGTCGGGGCAAATGAATGAAAAATTATGACTTTCGGGGAGTTGTGCAGTGAGCCTGCAGTACGCCCGAAGAGGAGGTGAGGGACTGGGCAGGTTCACCAATCCGAGGGTGTTCAACTTCTCACAGAAACCCAAGTCCATCGGCCCTTTCAAACCCCCACCCACCCACCCACGGTGCCACCGAAGTGATTCATGCAGGGAAAGCAGTTTCCCTTTCTGTCCTCCCCCCAGAGTTCCTAACTGCGGAGTGGGGGAGCCTCCGGCTCCCACTCGCACCCTCCACCCTCGGGGCCGCGAGCTGCGGGGACGTCCCCTCCCGCCAGGCGTCGGCGCGGGCTGGCGTAGGACCTGCGTCAGCTGCAGCCCGCCGGCGATTGGGGCGCGCGCGCCTCCTTCGGTTTGGGACTAATTATAAAGTGACTGTGGCCGTCGCCAGTCTCGGGACAGCGAGGCAGGCGCTCAGAGCCAAGCAGCCCAGCGACGCCCAGGAGCGCGACGGTGAGGTCCCCATCTGCCAGGCGCCTTGCCGAGCTCCCCAGACGCGGCCGCCTCACACTTACTTGCCTTCTTTTCTTTCTTGCAGAGTGGCATCTGGGACCCGCTCTTTCAGCAGCCTGCTCCCTCTGAACGGCGGCAGCGTGAGTGACTTTGCCTCAAGTCGTCCGTGCGCTGCCCAGGCGACCGTCGCCTGTTCCCTCATTGCATGCGTTCGCCCAACTTTCTCGGGATTCTGCATGGCCATAGGTGTCCGGGTCCTACTCCCCAAGCCCCCGCTCCAGAGCCACGATTACCAGTGTTCGTTCCAGAATCTTTCCCTAAGCAACCGATGCTGGGGAAGACAGGATGCCATCGGGAAGACAGGATTCCCCCGGGGAAGATAGGATTCCTTCAGGAAGACAGAATGCCCTCGGGCAGCCCCGGGACCGCCAGAGCCACTAGGGACCCAGCTACCCCCGAGTCACAGGGGAAAATGTTGGGTTGTGGGCGGGGCTCAGGAAGGTTGGTCTCTGAGGGGCTTGCTGGATGACCTCCCACCTTGCCAGGTTCCCCCCTAGAGAAGCTTTTCAGAAACAAAACAGTGTTCTTCTCTCCTACAGCCCATGGCGCGGTTCCTGAGACTTTGCACCTGGCTGCTGGCGCTTGGGTCCTCCTGCCTCCTGGCTACAGTGCAGGCGGAATGCAGCCAGGATTGCGCCAAATGCAGCTACCGCCTGGTGCGCCCTGGCGACATCAACTTCCTGGTGAGTTGAATTCGGGGTGAGGGACTGCTGGGGGTCTAGCAGCCACTTGCTCTGGAAGGTCAGCGACAGGAGCCTTTGGTGACCTGAGTGACCTAATGCTTCCAAAACGTTGATCCTGAGACGCTCTGTCTCCCAGTTTTGGAAACCAGCCTTTCTGGGACCCTTAAGGGCTGAGGTATCTATCTCCCCACAAACCAATTTTATTTTGACCCTGGGGTGAGGGAACCCCAAAAAGTGTTCTCTTCAGTACCTCGGATAGCACTTCATCTAGGCTGTCAGTCACCCCAACTTTTAACACCCAAGTCCGGGGCCCTTCAAACAAACATCCTTCATGTAAAGGATACAATGTTTTTAATTAATGAGAGGGCTCCACTTCCAACCCCAGCTCCAGCCCCATCCCTGTTGCTCTTCTTGGGGTCCCTTAGACTTGAGACCCTCCTCTCTGGATAGGAAAAGGATAAGAGGAGAGGTAGGGAATTGGCAGAAGAAGCCAGAAAGAACTCATTAATAGTCCCCATCAGACAAGGAAAAATAAAATTCCCCTTTGCCTTATCTTAACTTTTGTAATAACAGCTAACAGGACACTTTGATTTGGTTGTGAGAAGGGTACAGGAGAAATGGCCAATGCCCAGAGATCTGGTATCAGCCCAAAGATAGCCTGTTCCACACAGGAGCTAGGGGAGACAAAATGGCTGTTCTCTTCATCTTAGCCCACGGGCTTTCCAATTCCGAGTGGAGTTCCTTTAGGTCTGAATCTGTACATTTGAGATTCCAAAGGTTTCATTTTCACTTTCTCAACGATCCCTGTCATTGACATCCTTAATCGGTCAAAAGAGACTCAGCTTACTCTTGAGCCTTTGAGAAGGTTCACATTTTTGAGATTCGTGAAATGGAGAAGAAACAAGGAGGTCCTAAAATCCAAGCTGATATTTTGAGTTAGATGTTTGTTGCTTCGTTTGAATTTTTTGATTACATGATCTATTTTCAGTTGATGTAGACTAACTTGGCCAGAAGAGCCCTGTGTATTTAAAATGTGAGGGAAAAATTGTTCCATCTTAAATAGGAGCAATAATCTCACTCAGGTTCCTTCTGTCTCCTATATTCATGAGCTTGTCAGGTGTCCCTAAAATTGGGTGAGTGCAAATAAGAATCAATCTCGTGAATAACAGACTTCATACACAGAAGATTCAAAACCATACTATGCTGAAGATCACTGTCTGGCTACTGAATTCTGAGACAGGGAGTGGTCATGATTTGATTTTTTTATATTTTGAATAGTCACGAGCATTTTAGCTCAACCCCGTGTTTGATGAGCACAGAACTCAACATGTAACATAAGGTTCTCTGTTATCTATGTGATGGTGATTGAATTCTAGAAGTCAGTCATAATCTAACGTCAAATAATAGCAAATTTACTAAACTGTATGATTTGGGAACTCCAATGTAACTGACATTTAACAATACCTACTCAAGAAAATTTCACTCAACTGTTCAGTTCATCAAACTCAATAATAATGCTCATCTTCCTTTTCCAATGCTAACAAGCATGAGCAGAGGTCCTTGTATGGCAATTAGCCCCCAGACAGCAGACGAACTTCTGGGTTCTCTACATTTTCTCCATTGCCACTCATTGTTTAACAGGATTTCAGGGGCTGGGGGGAGGGGGGTGTTGCTCTTTCTTCTGCTTTTCCTTGTTGCGTTAAGTCCTCGTTATTGTAGCTCTCTGTTCTTATCTTTGATGGAGATGGTGGAAGGCATGCACATACAGTATGAACAGGTTAGGGAAATGCCACTGTCCATTAAAACAGCCTTTTCGGACGAATTTTGAATGTGTATTTTGATTTTCACCGTAGCATACATGGAATGTTGTATTTTCTCACTCACAGAGATGATTAATAGTTAATGCTCATTTATTGTTAAAAATGACAGCAGTTCTGGAATTTCAGCTAGAACTTGTGGGCAAAATGATGTTGCCCAGCCAGAGGTATATAGTAAGTCAGTAAATATTTAACAAGTTCTACCATGAGGGACTGCAGTGGGTTCTTAGATGAGAAGGCATGCCTTGACAGCTGTCTAGAAGTTACCATTCAGTGTGCTCCAAACCATAGAGCTCAGTGGGTGATGAGCACCTCTAAAGCTACATGAATGGCATTTGTTTTTGGCAAACAGGTCATGGAAATGCATTTTCAGAGTGAAAATCTATTGCCCCTTGGACATCTTAAGCTTTTAGTAATATCTTCAGTCTTCAATCATATATTTTCAAGGGTAAAATGGAATTATACTAATTAGCTCCTCTTTACCCTTTGTGTGTTGAAATATAGTTAATTATTTTCTTATGCACAAAACCAAAATAACCATTAAGAGTTGGTTAACTGTGTTTATAGAAGATTTTGTTTCATAAATAAAAGACTTTTTTCGTTCTGAAAATATTGTGTGTATTTAATATGAACATATCAATTTTTAGATGCCAAGAAAGCACCTAGGTTTCCTGTCTACATCAAGGGACTGTAACCTGGAGACTGTCAGGATTTCAGAAAGTTGTGATGCCCTCTGAAATGCTTAGGAACTTCATAGGATTTTGTAATGTTATCTGATATTCATGTTATTTTTATTGTAGGCTAGCAATTTAATATAAAAATATTATCTGAACAAGGTCATTTAAGATGTGTAGCTTAAAGCTTACCATGACTTTAGCTTAATTCTCTATAATAAGAAAGTAGTGTTAACATGCTGCTAATTACTCCTTTATTAAAAAATATGACTGTATTGGAAAAAACTATTTTGTGCACCGATGGATGAATCTGTAGAAAATAATATGAATAATCTATGCATGTGCATCCAGCTAATTTGCAACATCTGGTTCAAAATGGTGAAATCTGTTTTAATCAGCCAAGAAAAAAGCTAAAGGTCAAAACATCTCAATTTTTAATCAATCATTATATTAGTATCCAAATAATTCATAACACCTAAGTGTGTTATAATGTTTTGAATGGCTTTCTCTTTAAACTTATTTTGAAATTGTAGGGTTTTTTTTTTTTTTTTACTTTAAAGGTTGAAAAAGTATTTTCAGGAAGACTGAGTAAGACCATGATATGAGGCACTCATTACGTGTCATTAATGAAGATTGTCTGTCTCTCTAAGACAGACATGGAGGGAATTTTTAGGAAATATCCCTAATCAGGTGAATAGAAAATTTCTCCTTGGAGCACAAAACGTTTCAAACAAGTTTCAGCAGGAAACAATGCAGTGAGAGTGGCCTCTGAAGACAGTTACCGGAGGTTTTATCGAGGATATATCCCTTGGAATACTGGAATGGTACAGTATATACAACAAGATCTCTCACAAGACTCTATTACTCTTTCCCTTCTTTTTCTCCAGTGCTCCTGGTTCATTGTTAGTTTGGTTTGAGAGAAAGCTATGAAAGAGCAGAGCTAGCCTTTCTCTGTGGCATTGTGTGTGTACTAAAGCAGATAGTCATGGTCTACCATGGGTCCAGAAGGGTCCCTCTTAACCATTTATCTCCTTGTGTTCACAGACTTGCACACTGGAATGTGAAGGACATCTGCCTTCTTTCAAAATCTGGGAGACCTGCAAGGATCTTCTGCAAGTGTCCAAGCCTGAGTTCCCTTGGGATAGCATTGACATGTTCAAAGACAGCAGCAAACAAGATGAAGGCCACTGGCTAGCCAAGAAGTACGGAGGGTTCATGAAAAGGTATGGAGGCTTCATGAAGAAGATGGATGAGCTTTATCCTGTGGAACCAGAAGAAGGAAACGGAGGTGAGACCCTTGCCAAGAGGTATGGTGGCTTCATGAAGAAGGATGCAGATGAGGGAGACACCCTGGCCAACTCCTCCGACCTGCTGAAAGAGCTACTGGGAACCGGAGATAGCCGTTCGAGAGAGGGCCACCAGGAGAGCACAGACAATGATGATGAGAATGTGAGCAAGCGGTATGGAGGCTTCATGAGAGGCCTCAAAAGAAGCCCGCAGCTGGAAGATGAAACGAAAGAGCTGCAGAAGCGCTATGGGGGCTTCATGAGAAGGGTGGGCCGCCCAGAGTGGTGGATGGACTACCAGAAGAGGTATGGAGGCTTCCTGAAGCGCTTTGCTGAGTCTCTGCCGTCCGACGAAGAAGGGGAAGGTTACTCTAAAGAAGTTCCTGAGATAGAGAAAAGATATGGGGGATTCATGCGATTTTGAAGCTCTTTGCCAGCAGTGACCCCAGGCCCCCACCAGCCTGCTCCATCCCCAGTGAGCAACTGCCTCATCAGTGGTGTTTGCTGTCACGGGCTGCTTTTGTTGTATAGTCACCCTCATGATCTGGATAATGACACTGCCTGAAAGCTGTGATTTTAAGGGGTCTGTATTCTTTTGAGTCTTGAAGCTCAGTATTGGTCTGTTGCAGCTAACTTGTTATCATGCTGAAATAGTTTCTGTTACCTCATCCCTTACTTTTGACGAGACGTCAGTAAATGCTTATTTGTATATACATATAATAAACCCATTTCCCCAACTGCACAGTGTTCTTGTAAGAACTGGCCGTCATTTGTCTGTGGATGTTCACAGCAAGTGTGTGATTTGGAGACAGTGTTATCACCTGCCATAACAGAATAATCACTGGCCTCTTTCTCTCTCCTGACCCAAGCTACAAAAGCTTTTTCATTTAACAATTTGTATGTGAACTCTTAAATAAGTAAATGCAATGGAACAAAATTAGATGCAAAGACAATTTAACCGTGTTTCATACAATACATACAGAAAGCAAAGGCCAGAATGGTTAAGTACTTGGTCTAAGTTTGCTCAGGAGTTGAAACAGGAATGAGATTAAAATCCTAAACCATTTGTTTCCAGTCAATATCCCTTACACCTCATTTCCTCTTCTTCCATCCAGGACTCGGCGAGGGGGGGGTGGAGGGGGGAGACTGCGTCTTGTTCATCATTGCACACCCTGCACCAAGGCCAGAGCAGATTCTCTAATAGCTGATGAATGAGTGAATGAAATGGATAAATGAGTTCATTTGGCAACCAGACAATCCAAAGGGGTACTCTGGCTGCTTTAGATATGAATTCACGAAACACAAGAGTCTGGAGAATATTTCACATTAACAGAGGTGTTGGGCTCAGCATTCAAAAAAAAAAAAAGTTTTCCACTTTTCCAGTTGAAACTACAGGCTGCACCACACTTCCAGCCACTGTCCCAGACCCCTCATTAACTCTTGTCTTGTGCCCTTCACAAAGTCAGGTCACATTTTAAGGGGTTCCCACACAGCATTCCCTGTCCCAGCCTGTGTGGTCTGCCTGACAAGGCAGTCACCCCTATTAATCATGGGAGCCCATCCCAAAAGTCTAGCCCTACAGAGACTCAGAGACATGCTACTTCTCCTGATCAACTCAGGGAGCCACAGGTCCCCGGCCTTAGGAAATGAAATACACAAGAAAAAGAGTGTGAAACAGCTGCTGACCCTGGAGGTCTGCGTCACAGACAAAGTTGGTTGGGGTATGTTGCAGCATCATTTCAGCTAGGGACCGTGGCCTCCCTTGGGAAAGCCAGCTCCATATTGGCAGGTGTTTCCCACAAGATGTTTTAGATTTTTAAGATAATATCCCATGTCTTTATTAGGGGCAATTGGTTCCATTTAAAACAGTGCAAGCCCTTGCAGGTGTTGTCGCGCACACCTGTAATCAGGAAAGAAGGACACAGCACCAGCACAAGTTTACCAGCAGCTTGGGCCACACGGCAAATTCCAGGTCAGTCTGGTGGTAACAGCTGCTTCAAGACAAGGTGTGAAGCAAAACAGAAACATTGAGTCAAACAAAACACTGCTTTACACTCAAAAGACATGAAGGCAATATTTTGAGAGGGAAAAAATAAAGGTCAGTTAATTCTCTCCCCCTAGAGGAAAGCATTTGGACCTTTGGAAGCAAGAATCCAGCCTACACTATCCAGAACTGAGAGGGCACAACCTTCTGCCTTCCTCGCAATAAATTATCATAGGAGAATACAATCTGTATGTATGCTTGCATTATGATCTGTCTGAGAAAACAGCACGGGGCATTGTTAGACAGGTTATTTTGCAAGCCAAGCATATCCAGGTAGCCTTTCTTTCCTGCTTGGGGGTCCTATATAAATGGGCCAACATGCTATTAATAGACAACTGTCTCCCGCACCGTTTGGTCCCGTGTCTCCTGTGTCAAGGACCACACAATGTCTGCCATGAAACAGCCTCACAGACTTCTCTAGGGTCAGGAATTCAATGTGTTCTGAAGCTGCTCAGAGGAAGAACTAACAGAGGAGAGGACTGAGAATTAGGAAGCCAGAGAAGGTTGATGAGAAGAAATGTCTTTTTCTTTTTACACCTAGATTGCAGGGCTCTGAGCCCAGGTGAAATATCCCATGGTGCACCACCCCAGGCCTGGCACTGGTGACTCCAGGTTGCTTTGTAGGCCCTTCTCAGAATCTAGACCGTGCCCTATGTTCCCAGGCTCCAACTTGCATTTTCATCACTAGAATTTTGCTTTCACTCTTAAAAGCCTGGCTATTTTCAAGAATGTTCTGTTAAAATTCCGAGGGGCTGTTACCTAAGGCCACCTTGGACACTCCTCTCTGTGCAGAAACCTGGACTCTGACTGTAGCTCTCAATGTTTGTTGACCTAGAATTAGGACACCGGGATTTAAAATGAACCAAAGCCTCAGCTACTTTAAGGGGGCTGAGAGAAGTGTAGGTGGAGAGGAATGAAGATCACATCACCTGAAGAGGGCGCTGCTGCTCCATTTTGATCCTTCCCGGGACTCTTCCCTCATTCTGACTCACCTACCTTCCCAGGACCCCACCAGGCAGCCAGAGATTTTTAGGGTTCCTTGAGAGAGCTATTAAACGTGAACTCTGAGACCAACTGGTCTGCATGGAAATTCCAGGCAGCTACAGGTCAGAAGCTCTCCCTGCCTAACTTTCTTCCTTGTAACTAGTACATGATTCAAACAGCAAAATCATTAAGCCAGAGTTAGCATGCTGTCAGACTGACACGGACGCTCCTGTTTCTCAGTCTTCCATTTCTTCAGGTGGATCGTGGACTCTCCACCACCTGCCCAAGTCAGCTTGCTTCTTCAGGGATGGAATGATGTCTGAGCCCCAATTTGGGATCTTTTCTGAAGGTTGTGTCCTACATGACAGCCACTGCTTGCAGATCCCTCTTAATCCTTGTTCATTTTCTCCTTGTTCACCACACAAATGGATATCCCCTGTAATCAGTTACTCACATGTCACCATACATCTGTCTAAACCACATAAGGAACAACACCAAGAGTGAGCCTCGGTGTAAACTGGACTCTGGGTGATTACGTGCTGCTGTTGGCTTCTTGACTTTGAAAAGGCAGGCCATGTGGAAAGAGAGAGGGATTCATGTACAGGGGCAGGTAATACAAAGGAACTGTCTGTATTTTCCTCTGTATTTTGCTAAGAACCTAAAACTGCATTTCTTTTAAAAGGAGCATTTGTTTTATCCAAAAACTGTCATAAAGAGTCTGAGCCTTATTACTATATGGGCTTAGAGAAGATGCGAGAGGGTTCTGTTCTTCCAATGTTTGTATTTGCCATTTTTTCCCCTGAAATTTATACAGCACCCATGCAAAACAGTTTATTCATTCATTGACCAAAAGAATGAATCCCACTGCACAGTTATCTGGTGAAAGAGAGTTCCAGGACAAAAGATGAGGATGTGTAATACTGATGCAACAAACAAGCAAAGAGAAAAGCTTAACTTCCATTCATACTCTGGTCCCACTACTTGCGGTCTCTGGAGAAGCAATGCATCATGATGTGAGAATGTAGAGACAAAAGCTGATAAGTCAGGAAGGAGGGGAAAAGACACTGGAGTCCTCCAATCCACAGTGATGACTTCACTCCAACACATAAAGACCTCTTCCAGTACAGCCCAAGGCCAAGCCCTTAACAGGCAAACCTTCAAGGGACACTCAACACCCAATGCTCCAAACAGGCCCATTCTGAGGACTAGCTCCTCATCTCTCACCCAGACTTCCAAACCCAAAGATCAATTCATCTATTTTAAACTTTACAGGAATTCCTTCATAATTCCTGCTCTACAAGCAATGTCTGTCAGAGAAACGGGGCCAAGCGGCTGAAGATTGGTGCTGTAATGTATGAAGAGAAAATGGGAACTGTCCAGGCAGCCACTGGTATGTCATTTCTTAGTTTTGGAGGCTGCAGGCCCTGCACTTCCTATATAATCAGATATATTTATCCCTCTCAGGTCTCTGAGGTCGTTGAAGAATAGATAGCTAGAGCCTCATAGCTAAATTTTGTATAGGAATCAAGAGGGTGTTCTGGATCTAAGATGATGTTTTTAAAATTGTGATGCAAGTTAGTATGAATTTTGAGTCAGATATAGAACTTTAAACTCATGGAGATGGTTAGATAGTAGAATGTTAAAGTCAGGTGCTAAATACATAGGGACTGGACATTGAGAATGTATGCTAAGCCATATAACTCTCATAACTGTGGCCTATTTATTTCTGTTGTTTTGTATTGTATTTATTGTTGTAAGAGAAAGATCCATTTGTTGGACTGAAAGGGGGAGCTGTTGGGGGAGAAAAGATATACCTTAAACTAAAAAAAAAAAGGGTAGAGGATGGGGGGTTGAGGGGAGAGAGGGTGGAAGGGTGGGACTGGAGGGGGGAGTAGGGAGGGGATTGTGATTGAGATGTAACTTGAAGAAATAAAAAATAAATTATAAAAAAAAACTTTACAGGAATTGAATACATCAGTGACTCAGCTTGCATTAGTGAGGTGAAGTTTGTGAACCTGCATAGAACTATAGTTTGTTATCTTTATTGTTAGGATCCCTTTGCATGACACTAAGTTCCATTTCTTGCTGAGTTGATACTTGACTGTCTCAAAGTCTAACCACTGGAAATAGTATTTCTATCAATAGCCTGGTCCATGTCTCTTCTCACATTTTTTCAGTATATAAAATAGCAGGTTTCCCTGATCATAAACTACATAAAAATCCAAATGCTGTTTATAGTGTCAATGATATTTTTAAATATAGACTCCTACCTGTACTAGTATAGTACATTGATATTTTTATTATTAATCTTTCATTATTTCAGCCATCCTGATTTAATTTCCCAACTACAAATGAGATAAAGTCATTTTATATTCCAACCATTTGGATATTCAGTGATTTTGTTATTCAAATATGTTTCTCTGGATATATAACTGAACTTTTTGTCTTATGTCTGGTAGCCTGGAACTTGCTAGACTAGGGTGGCCTCAAACTCAGAAATCCACCTGCCTCTGTTTCTAAAGTGCTAAGATTAAAGGTGTGCACCACTGTGGGTGGCCCAAAGTTTTTGGTTTGTTTGTTTGCTTGTTTGTTTCTAAAACACCACCCTGTAATCATTTTCATCCACTCAAATCAATCCATCACTATGATTTCAGACCTCGTAGGATTCACTTGGCTGAATGTCCCCTGGCTATGCTTTCCAATGTCATCTGTTTAAAACATCTGAGTGGGACATTTGTGTTCCACAGACCTGGCCAATTTGGGTGCCATTTGTCTCCTTAGGATTGGAAGACCTGAAAAGATTCTCCCAGAATACTCCTAGCAAGGTGAGGAGGCATAGATCATTCCAATGTTTGTTGGGCTCCACAGGCTTTGAAGGCTGAGTCATTTCAAATTACCACCTCTTGAGCCTGAAATAGGGCTCCTTTTTCCCTCATCCTTATGCTCCACCCTGTCACCTCACCCCGCAGGCTGAAGGTTCTCACTTGGACCTTCCTTGGTGGATTCCTGAAGAAAACTTGGGAACTGCCCTCATTGATATACCAAACTAGAAAGGAAACTGGAAGGGAGTTCCATATATAACCTGAAAGAACCTACTTTCCAGGAGTGAAAGTTGGATTTTCCAAGAATCAAGAGGGCCAAATAGTGGGGGATACACTCAATGTAGAACAAGTCCAACATGAGCAAGGCCCTAAGCTCCCTCAGCACTGCAGGGCAAAAACAAAAGAGCAGAAGACAGGTCAGCAGGAAAACGTACAGTTTGACATCAGCTGTGAGGTGATCGGAACCTCTGCTTAGCTATTGCTATGGAATTTGCTGCAGAGGATTCCATGAAGTTGGTGCTGGCAACAGAAAATGTATTCAAAGATTTTTCCCCCCTTTTTACTACCCAAAATTTTCATCAGATAGGTACGGAGCATATAATGTAACCAGGAGATGTAAGGGGAAATGAAGGGCCATTCAAACATGCTTGCTTACAACTTACTTTCTGCATTCAGAGTGAGGCAATGGGAAGCAGATGCAGCTATGCAGGAGGCCAAAGTACTGCCAGATCCCAGAGGAGCTTCTTTTCAGTGCTGGGGAGATGGCTCAACCATCAGGAGCACCGTATGCTCTCCCAGGGGGCTCCAGCTCTATCCTCAGCACCCATATGGCAGCTCACAACTGCCCATAACTCCAGGTCCAATCCAATGTCCTTGTCTGGCCTCAGCAAGAATGTGGTACATGGGCATACATGCAGGAAAAACACACATATACATAAAATATAATAATAAAATTTTAGAAAAAATAACACTCCTCTTTCATCTCCTCTACCTCCACAGCAGTTGTAACAGTTCAGGATTTAAATATATTTAATTAGGTAAACAAAATACACATACTCATGCATGGACATGCACAGTCTTATTTTGTTCTTAATATGAGTAAAATAATTATGCATGTATTGTTCTGTTACCTTTTCATTTAGTGGACTAGCAATATTTCCACATCAGTAAGTAATGCTGACCTTATGCTAACTATTGCTTCTATATTGTGTAACATGTAGCATTCCTTTTAACAGCTTTGTCAGTGCATAATTTTCCATATTATTAATAATATTTCAACAAATATTCTTATGCATATCCAGTTATGCCTACATTTGGCATTGTGACATTATATATGTATTATCAGAACTTATCAATACTGGGCATCTGGATGGTGAGAGCAGCAAGTACAGATAAAGACCCAGGCTCTCCCAGGCATGTTCACCTTTCAACCAATGGACTTCACACACTACAGGACAGCTATAAATGGGCACCCACTTAAAGCATTATAAGGTGGATACTATGTGGGAGGGTTTTAACTGCATTTTGTAGTTCTCAAGTGTGACCTCTGTAGATGACAACATTGTGTTGCAATGTAGAAAGACTAGACATGACTGTAGGCCAACCCACCTACCACTCTGGCCCTAGACTTGCAATAGTATCAACACCATTGTGGAACTCAGCTCCAAGAAGGCAGAGTAAAGGCTGTTTCTGAGCCACAACTGCAAAACTTTTGAAGGAGTAACAGGAGGGATAATCAAACACTACTTCATACATGCAGCACTGTGAAGCGTGGAAGTGCATAAAACAAATACTGAGAGAGATGGGCAAACGGTGGCTGTGGCTTGACTCCTGACAAGTGCCAATTACAAAACAATATGAAACCAATTTTCAATATTTTCAAAGACTTAAAGACAGGAATGCTTTCTGTTTAAAGGGGGAATGAGAAATTGTGGAACATTCATACAACAAGCCTCTTGGAGCACAATAGCATCTGTGTATAATTAATGTGTGACTCTATTTCATGTCTCCTGCCCTATCACCGAGATCCTGGCATGCACTTTACTTATTCATCAGGAGGCTTACAGAATGATGTGGGATGACATGTGACCCGGAAAGTGTTCTACGGCCATGCTCCAACAGCTTATCTTCCAGCCTGCAGCCTGCCCTCCAGCACCAGAGGAACTTTTTTTAGTAATTAATTTCTTTATCAAATGTGAAAAGAAGTTTTGGCAATAAATGGGGTGCACGAACATTAGAGAACCTAACTAAGCAAGATTCTATTTATTTATTATTACTGTGCACTTATGCAGGTGATTATCCCAATTGGAGCATGCAGAGGGTAAAGGACAAGTTTGTGGGTTCTGTTCCCTCCAGGGATTAAACTCGGGTCACCAGGCTCATACAGCACATGCTTTTACCCACTGAACCTTCCTACTAGCCCCATTAAACACACATATTTTAGCTAGGTATAATTAATGATTTTATTCATTCATAACAAGTTAATTATAAACCAATTAACAATAAAATAAAGTTTTTTATCAAGGCAAAGTTATAATGATGTTTTCATGGTGTTGCAGTAAACACAAAATGAAGGCATGCCAAGTAGAAAAACAAAATGCATTGTATCCAAGAATCTAAAATAAACCAGCAATGAAAGAAAGGAATGTTAGTGCATGTTGCAACAGGAATGAACCTTGAACATGCTGCACTACATAGAAGTGAGGCACAGAAGCTGTAAGATTTATGACTCCATTTCTATAAAATATTTACTGTATTGCTCATTACACAATGAATCACTCATTCAGTAGAGTAGATAAGGCCATGCACACCAAAAGCAGGTCAGCATTTGCTGGAGTCGGTAGACTAGGAAGATGGACAAGATCACTAATTTTAAAGCCATATATGTGGGGAGTGATCACTGGTGCCCACACAGCATTTAGGGGGACTGATCACAGTTTACTCAATTACCTGCTAGTGGTGAGAGCTACACAAGTTGGTCAATATACTACAAACACTGAGCACACATTATAAAGAATGTATGGTATGGTGTGCCAACAACATCTTAATAAAGTTTTATTTTTAAAAAATAGCTGCTGAAAACTATCCGGTACTGAAGACAGAATGTAATTCAAAGAAAGTAAACATAAAAATTTTACCAAAGCTGCTTATATGAGTAAATCCACATCTGAACTTACACCATCAGCAAACAAAAAAAAAAAAATCAAAAATCTTCAAACTGTCACTTGGAAAAGACAAGTTGATCTGCACCAGATGTAACATGTGATAGAAGACTTTGGGAACTGCCTTTTGTTTTTTTGCCCTTTAATTAATGTATTCATTTTACATCCCAATCAGAACCCTGTCCCTCTTCTCCTCCCATTCCTACCCTCCCATCCTATGTGCTTCTTTCCCCATCCCAGGCAAGGGGCAAATGAAGAATGAGTGGTCATTTAAAGCAAAGTCCTATATGCACATAAGCTAGCACTTAACAGTCTGGAATGGAAAAATTCTCAGCAATGCAAATATTAAGAAAATAAACCCTGGAAACTGAGGGCAAGATGGCAGCAATAAGCTCAGACACATTCTGATCATCAGGAAGACCAACTGGACCACCACAAGGATATACAGAAGTTTTAGAGGCGCAAGCTTATCTGGATTTGCCCACAAAGACAGGGACAATAAAGAACTCTGTACTAGACATATAGACACTGGAAGAACAGAGACACCATACATGGGAGATAGAGCACTTCTCACCGCAGTGGAAGAGCCAGCAAGCAGATCAGATGTTTTCTTGACACCATCTGTCATCGCCAACCTCCAAACAGAGGCCCTCCTCAGTTTTCTGTGTCCGAAGCTTCCATGCAGGCGTTCTGACTGCCCAGAGAAGACCAGCAGAGCCACTATGGTAAGACTGAGGGTGATTCTTCCTGGGATTTGCAACATGGCGGCATCTGGCTGTGAGGTAACTGGGGGATCGAACTAACAAGCACTGAGCTTCCCTGAGCTCAAGTACACTGTGGACAGGATATAGACTACATATTGGAACTCTCTGCCCCACCCTTCGCCTGGCCCCTCCACTGGGCACTCTGCTGGACACTCAGGGTACAGCATCTACATCTCAGCCTAGAGCAGTAAAGTAGTTCTAGAACATTACATGCAGCTGAAGAAACCAGGCTGCACCAGTTCACAGAGCTTCAGTCTGAGAGGCACAGGCTGACTCTGAGACTCACCTTAGAGTAGCTTGGGATGACCATAACCACAGTCCTGACACCCTAGCTACAGGGAAACTGTTAGAAGACCCACCAGCCCAGACAGGCTGCTCTGGAACACAGTGCTTCTGGCAGGGAAAAGGTGGCTGAGCTTCCCCTGACTCCAAGTACTGTAGATGCCTTGTGAATTCCATATTGGAAATCCCTGCGCATGCCCACTTTGGCAGGGCATTAAATCTACAGCCTCAGTCTACAGCATCTAGATCTCAGCCTGGAGAAGTAAAGAGTTCTAGACCATTGTGTGCGGCCCCAATGAGTGGGCTGCACCAGACCACAGAGCTTCTGACTGAAAGGCACAGGTTGATCCTGATATCCCCTGAGAGCAGCTTGGGAGGACCACAACCACAGTCCTGATGTCCTAGCTACAGGGAAACTGCCAGAAGCCATGCTGGCTGAGGAACGCTGGACTGCAGCACAATGATTCTGGCTGGGAAAAGGAAGTTGAGCTTCCCCAAATCTAAGCACTGTGGACAGGGTGTGAACTCCACATTGGAACTCCTTGCTGGTACCTGCTTTGCCCCTCAGTTGAACACCAAGGCTACAACACAGAGAGCTTTGACCCCGAAGCAGTGAAACAACCCCAGACCATTGATTATGGCCTGGATGATGTGGGCTATACCAGATCACAGTGCTTCTGGCTGTATGGTGCATGTTGAACCTGAGAAACCCCCTGACTACAACTTGGGAGGTACAAGATCATAGTCCTGACCCCTAAGCTGCAGGGAACTGCAGCTCTAGCCTACAGTCTGTGGCCTACCAACCCCACTGAGATCACTAAGAAGACTAGCTGGATCTAGTTTTGGAAGACTCAATTGAATAAATCAGTACAACAACCAAAGAAACTGAGAAATCTAAAAAAGTTCTCCAAGAAATCAAGGACTCAATGAAAAGATGGAACCTAAGAATTATAGGAATAGCTGAAAGAGAAGACTCCAGACTCCAAGGTCCAGGAAACATTTTCAACAAAATCATAGAGGAAATTTTCCCAAACCTAAAGAAAGAGATGCTTGTAAAATTCTAAAAGGAGAAGAGAACATCAAATAGATTAGACCAGAAAAGAAATCCCTCTTGCTACATAATAGTTGAAACTCCAAATGTATAGAAGAAAGAATATTAAAAGCTGTAAGAGAAAAAGGTCAAGTAACATATAATGGCAGACAAATCAGAATTACACCTGACTTCTCCTCAGAAACTCTAAAAGCCAAAAGGGCCTGAGCAGACACCCTACAAGTCCTAAAAGACCAGACTACTATTTCCAGCAAATTTTCTATCACCATAGAGGAAACAAGATATTCCATGACAAAACCAAATTTAAACAATATCTATCCACAAATCCAGATCTACAGAAGATCCTAGAAGGAAAATTACAACCCAGAGAAGATAACAATATCCAAAGAAACACAGGAAACAAAAAACTCCACCACAGATAAACCAAAAGAAACACATAAACACACAATCACCAGCTACATAAAAACAACAGGAAATAACAACCTATGGTCATTAATATCTCTCAACATCAATGGACTCAATTCCCCAATAAAAAGACAAAGGTTTACAGAATGGATCGGTAAACAAGACCCATCATTTTGCTGCATGCAAGAAATGCACCTCCCTAACAAAGATAGACTCTGCCTCAGAGTAAAGGGAGGGAAAAAGGTTTTTTCAAGCAAATGGTCCCAGGAAATAAGCTGGAGTAGCCATCTCAACATCAAATAAAATAGACTTTGAGATAAAATTAATCAAAAAAGATAGGGAAGGACACTACATACTAGTCAAAGAAAAAATTCATCAAGATGACATCCCAATACTGAATATTTATGCCCCAAATACAAGGGCATGAACATTTGTAAAAGACACTCTTCTAAAGTTTAAACCACACATAGATCCCCACACATTAATAGTGGGAGACTTCAACACCCCACTCACACCAATGGACAGGTCATAAAGACAGAAACCAAACAGAGAAATCATAAGACTAACAGAGATCATGAACCAAATGGATCACACAGATATCTACAGAATGTTTCACTCAAACACAAAAGAATATACCTTCTTTTCAGCACTGCATGGAACTTTCTTCAAAATTGACCATATAGTCAGACACAAAGCAAGCCTCAACAGATACAAGAAAACTGAAATAACCCCTTGTATCTTATCAGCCCACCATGGATTAAAACAGAAATAACAAAAAGCCTACATATTCATGGAAATCAAACAACTCTCTACTCAATGACCACTGGGTCAGAAAACAAATAAAGAAGGAAATCAAATCAAATGGACTTCCTAAAATCCACCAAAAATGAAGACACAACATACCCAAACCTACAAGACACAATAAAAGCAGTGCTATGTGGAAAGTTCATAGCACTAAGTGCCTTCAAAAATAAAATTGTGACTGCTCATATAAGAAACTTAACAGCAGAACTGGAAGAGCTAGAATAAAAAGAAGCAAATATTCCAAGAGGAACAGATGGCAGGAAATCATCAAACTCAGGGCTGAAATCAATAACTTAGAAACAAAACGAGCAATACAAAGAATCAATGAAACTAAGAGTTGTTTCTTTAAGAAAATCAACAAAATAGACAGATCCTTAGCCAAATTAATTAAAAGGCAGAGGGAAAATTGCCAAATCAACAAAATCAGAAATAAAAAGGGAGAAATAACAACAGATATCAAGACAATCCAAAGAATCGTTGGGTCTTATTTCAAAAAACCAGTACTACACAAAATTTGAAAACCTAAGCAAAATGGACAATTTTCTTGATGGATTCCACCTACCAATGTTAAATCAAGAAAAGGTTAACAAATTAAACAGTCCCATAACCCCTAAGGAAATTGAAGCAGTCGTTAAAAGTCTCCCAACCAAAAAAAAAAGTTCAGGGCCAGATGGTTTCAGCACAGAATTCTACCAGACATTCAAAGAAGAGCTAATGCCAATACTCTTCAAACTCCTCTACAAAATAGAAACAAAAGGAACACTGCCAAACTCATTCTATGAGGTAACAGTCACTCTGATACCTAAACCACACAAAGACCCAACAAAGAAAGAGAATTTCAGACCAATTTACTTCATGAACATAGACACGAAAATATTGAATATAATACTTGCAAACCAAATCCAAGAACACATCAAAAGTATCATATACCATGATCAAGTGGGCTATATCCCAGGAATGCAGGGATGGTTCAACATATGAAAATCCATCAAACCCACCATATTAAAAAGGTGAAAGAAATAAACCACATGATCGTCTCACTAGATGCTGAAAAAGCATTTGACAAAATCTAACACCCCTTCATGCTAAAAGTCCTGGAGAGAGCTGCCATTCAAGGACCATACTGCTGCTGACCACGGTGTAGAGGTCTCAGTAACCGATCCAGGGAGAACAGAAGATATTCAGGAGGGAACGGATTCAGCGTGACAGACAACACAACTCAAGAGAAGTTTCAGTGCTGCTGCAAAGTTTACTTGAATCATGCATGAACTTATACAGTCAAATCAGGAAGTGTGATCATAGGTACATAGCCAAAAGCATAAACATTTGTTGCTAAGAAATACCTGCTGTTCTTGTGCTTACTAAAAATGATAACATCTGTGAACACGGAAGGAACATTGAGCTTCTTGGTGGCCCGATTGACTGTGGTCAATGGACCGGACAGTTCCTAACCATTGTGTTTTATTCTGAAACAGACCAGTATTTCAATGTCTTTTTTCTAAATCTCTTTCTACTTCCTCAATTGTTTTTCATAACCATGAATGCTTACTTGCTTTCCCTTTTACACTAGCAAGTATTGGAATGTTTTTTGATAGCTTTAACAATATCTCCTAATACTTCAGCTTTATCAGAGGGACTCAATGTCTACTAGGGAGGACGTGATCTCTTAAGTCTTTTCATGAAACCTAAGCTATTCTTTTACCATCATCTAGCATTTTAACAGGAATGCCATTACGTTGGTATTTTATTTCTTTCTGAGTATCTCATTTCCTTCTTCCTCTAGGTCCCAGTCCTAACTTCTCCTTTTGTAAATCATACAAAGCTACATATAAAGAAATATCTGTGTTATTATGCAAATGGCATACAAGCTTAGCAAGCGGCACACTCTCAGATTTATTAAAAGATATTTTTCTAAGTATTTTCTCTAGCAAGTGTTCCAGAGTCTGAATCACAGCAGCCGGTTTCAATTCTATAGTCTTTCCTGGAATATCCAATTTTTCTCCTAAAGGTGGAGTAAACTTAAATATAGGGGGTGCCATGGTACTCTCCAGGTGGGGGTCACCATAAATACAACAACCAAAAATGAAACCAAGTCCTCCAAACATCCTGGGCCCTCAAAATCCCCCAGGGTTATGAGGAATCCATCCCAACAAATATCCAGGCTTCTGGCCAACATCTGCCTGCATGAGGGGGTCCGACCCCAAACTTTCCTTGGGACCTGACCATCCCCCAAACCTCTGCACTCGCATTATGTCACACTGCAGTCGTGGCCTGCGTGACAGGCAAGACGGGTGTGGCACCATACCTAAAAATAATAAAGGCAATTTACAGCAAGCCAGTAGCTAACATCAAATTAAATGGAGAGAAACATAAAGCAGACCCTCTAAAATCAGGTACAAGGCAAGGATGCCCACTCTCCCCATATCTCTTCAACATATTACTTTAAGTTCTAGCTAGAGCAATAAGAAAACTAAAGGAGATCAAGGGGATACAAATTGAAAAGGAAGAAGTCAACATATTGCTATTCGCAGATGATATGATAGCACACATGAGTGACCCCAAAAATCTACCAGAGAACTCCTATAACTGATAAATACTTTCAACAAGGTGGCTGGATACAAAATTAATTTAAAAAATTGGTAGTCCTTCTTCATACAAAAGATAAATGGGATGAGAAAGAAATTAGGGAAACAAAACCTTCACAATAGCCCCAAACAATATAAAATACCTGGGGATAATTCTAACCAAGCAAGTGGAAGACTTGCATGACAAGAACTTCATATCCTTGAAGAAAGAAATTGAGGAAGACAACAGAAGATGGAAAGATCTCTCATGTTCAGAGATAGGTAGGATAAACATAATAAAAAAGGCCATCCTACCAAAACCAACATACAGATTAAATGTAATTCCTATCAAAATACCGACACAATTCTTTACATACCTTGAAAGAATAATCTCAAGTTCATGTGGAATAACAAAAAAAAAAAAACCCAGAATAGCTAAATCAATCCTGTACCAAAAAAATAAATAAATAAAATCTGAAAGTATCACCATCCCAGATTTCAAGCTATACTATAGAGCAATAGTAATAAAACCAGCATGGTACTGGCATAGAAACAAACAAGTTGATCAATGGAATCGAATCAAAGACCCAGAAATAAACCCACACACCTATGGTCACTTAATTTTTGACAAAGAAGCCAAAACCGAACAGTGGAAAAAGGACAGCATCTTCAACAAACGTTGCTGGTTTAACTGGATCTCGACACGTAAAAGAATGAAATTAAACCCATACTTATCACCTTGCACAAAACTTAAGTGCAAGTGGATCAAAGACCTTAACATAAAGCCCAACAGGCTAAATCTAATAGAAGAGAAAGTGGGGAAAAGCCTCAAACTCATTGGCACAGATGACAACTTCCTCAACAGAACACCAATAGCTCAGGTACTAATACCAATGATCAATAAATGGGACCTCATGAAACTGAAAACTAGGTAAAGCAAACGAAACTGTCATTTGAACAAAACAGCAACCTACAGATTTGGAAAAGATCTTTACCAACTCAACATATTACAGAGGACTAATATCCACAATTTATAAAGAACTCAAGAAGTTAAACACCAAAAAACCAAATAATCCAATAAAAAAAGAAATGAGGAACAGAGCAAAACTGAGCATTCACAAAGGAGGAATTTCTAATGACTGAAAGACACTTGAAAAATGCTCAACATCCTTAATCGTCAGGGAAATGCAACTCAATACAATTTTGAGATTCTATCTCATACCTGTCAGAATGGCTAAGATAAAAAACTCAAATGACAGCACATGCTGTCGAGGTTGTGGAGAAAGGGGAACATTTCTCCATTGCTGGTGGGAATGTAAACTTGTAGAACCACTGTGGAAATCAGTCTGGCTATATCTTAGAAAACTTGGAATAGCTCTACCTCAAGACTCAGCCATTCCACTCCTGGGTATACTTCCAAATGATTCCTCACCAAACCACAAGGACATCTCCTCAACTATGTTCATAGTAGCTTTATTTGTAATAGCTAGAAACTGGAAACAACCCAGATGTCCCTCAAACAATGAATGAATAAAAAAAGCTGTGGTACAGTTACACAACAGAATACTACTCAGCCATCAGAAACAAAATCATGCAATTTGCTACCAAATGGATGGAACTAGAAAAGCTCATCCTGAGTGAGCTAACCCAGATTCAGAAAGATGCATGTGGCATTGATTCACCTATAACTGGATTTTAGTCATATAGTACAGGATAACTATTCTATAACCAACAGACTGAAAGTAACAGAAACATGGACTTTGTTACCTACCTGTTAGTGGGACACTTTGCCCTGGTGGAATTGCCATGCAGGCCCCCAGTGCAAGAGGAAGTTCTTAGCCCTCCTATGACTGCTGAACTGAAGGGGGCTGATATGTAGGGCATCCCATACCGGAGGAGTAGGATAGGTGGGAGAAGGGGGAGAGGGTGGAAGGGTGGGGACTGTGATGGAGATGTATATTGAAGTAATAAATAAACATTATTTATATGTATATGTATATATAATAAACACTTTTGAAAGACCTATCACAGTAATATTTCAAGAAACTGTTACTGGAGAAGAAGATAAAAGGTGAGAGGAAAGAAATAAGATAAATCCAGAAACAGGAAAACAAACCACAAAACAATGCAATCAGCATAAGACTCTAGCTATCTTGTTCTAGAAGCACTAACATAAATGTGCAATGTGCACTGATTGTTCCAAGAATATTATACATATTTTAAAGCAAAATTTTATATAAAAAATAAAACAAGCAGGTAATTAGTGGGTGCTAGAGGCAAGACTTTTTAAGAACTAGCAAGAGTGAGAAACTAGATTTTCTTTATGAGGCTAGTAAAAACTAGAGCTGCTATATTGGAGTATGACTGATAAATGATAAATTTCAGTGATGAATATTTTGGTGAGTTTTTAATGCACTCAACTATAGAACTATAATCACAACCAAACTAGTGAAGTTGATTGTATGAAGAAGTTTTCTAATGGTATTTCATAATGAACCTTTCTTTCCAGGCCTTGCCTTCTTACACCGACTATCTGTTTCAATCATCAGACATTAGTTTGCCTTGCACAGAATTTAATGTAAATGGGATCATATACAATGCCATCCTTTTACCTATCCCTTTTCATCCAGCAGTATTGCATTGACCTTCATCCACAATACTACACATATCAATCATTCGTCCATTTTAATGGATAAACCACACTTTATTTCTCCATTCAGCTTTTCGATGATTCATTTGTTTTGAGGTTGGAGCTCTTAAAAATTAAATGCACATGGATACTGTGCACAGGTCTTTATACAGATGTTCTTTCATGTCCCAGGGCAATGTCTTGTAGAAAAACCATGAGGTGTGTGGGAAGTGAACAACATTTGAAGAGACAGGGAGCTCTACTGCCAGCCCTTCCACAGTGACCACTCTGTTTTACACATTTAGTTCCAGTGCCTCCTTTTATGTTTTCACATGGACAATGTCATTTGTGAATAGGTCATTTGGATTCTTCCTTTCAAATCTATGTGCAAATTATTTCATTTCCTTGTTTTACTGCACTGGCTACAATCTCTAAAGGTGATCAAAATCAGCATCCTTACATGGCTTCAGATCTCAGAACAAAGCATGTGACTTTCAGCACAAATGATTATGTCAGCAATGTTTTCCAAAATTACACTTAACAGATTGAAAAGGTTTTCTTCTCTTTTTCATTTGCAAGAAAATTTAAGGACAAACGATGTGTAATAATGACATGCTTACTATGTATGTTAAAATTTTATTATAGCCATCTCCTTTAGCCTGTTGATGTGGCAAGTTACATTTATTAATGTATTTATGTATTTATTTATTTATTTATTTATTTATTTATTTATTTATTTATTTATTTGTGTGTCTGTGTGTGTGTGTGTACATGTGCATGTCTGTATGTGTGCCTGTGACCACATGCATGCCATACCATGTATGTGAAACTCAGACAAATTTTAGTAGTCATTTATCTCTTTTCATCATGGGTCCCGGGGGTTGAAGCCATGTTGTCAGACTTTTGCAGCAAGTACTTTTTATCCACTAAGCCATATCACTGGCCCTTTTATTGAGTTTCTTGGTAAACTAGTCTTTCATTACTTGAATAAAATAAAAAAAATAAAACCAATGATGCATGAGAAACTCTAAGTGGATATGAGTATCTAGCTAAGACTAGATTTGGCTATTTCCCCTTGCAGTGTAACTGGGTTTTACATCATTTGTGTCTGTAAGCATTTGGGGTGGCTATAACTTGATTAATTACCAATTTTATTATTATGAAATGATCCTCTTTATTGCTCGTTCAGGCACCAAGTTTGTCTGCTATTAATACAGCCATTATAACTTCTAAACTTACTGTTACTTGTCTCTTTCCATACTTTTGCTTTTGTCTCTGTTTCTTTTCATCTGAGTGTGTGTTCATTTAAAGTGAGTTTTTGTAGGCATAGCATGCAGCACAGCTTTGTTTTTCTTCATCCAATGTGATTGGAGAAGTCTAGATCTCCAGAGTTTATATAACTATTTATATAGAAGCATTTGTGTTTTCCTATTTCTAGTAGCTACATAGGTGTTTTGTTTATTCTCAACATTTGATATAACTGAGTATTTTAATTATTCCTTTAATACTTTTGTTAGATTATTAGCAAATTTGTTTCTTTTTCTGACTTTTATTAAACTTGCTGCAGTCTAGTTTCAAGTCATATGTCATTACTTTATGTATAATACAGGACTTTTCATCCCACAACCTCCCTGACTTCTCGTTGTTATACATTTTACCTTTACACATGATGTGAACTCTATAGCATATTGTTATTTTTTTCTACCTCAAATTGTCAATTATATTTTAATGAAGATTGAAAATAAGTAAAAATGCTTGTCTTCCATTCCAACTTTATTTTATGTTTATTTATTACTTCAAGTTATATCTCCATCACAGTCCTCTCTCTCTACCCCTCCTGTTCCCACCCTTCCACCCTCTTCCCCCACTCCCCACTATCCTACTCCTCTGGAGTGGGTTGCCCCTACATATCAGCCCCCTTCAGTTCAACAGTCATATGAGGTTAAGAACTTCCTCTTGCACTGTGGGCCTGTATGGTAACTCCATTAGGGCAAAGTGTCCCACTAACAGGTAACAAGAACTATGTTCCTGTTCCTGTTGGTGTGTTGGTTGTAGGATAGTTAATATCCTGTACTACATAGCTAAAATCCAATTATAAGTGAATAAATGCTATGTGCATCTGTAAAAAAACAAATTAATTAAATTACTTTGGGCGCATTTGTAGAAATGATTAATTAAGTTGTTTAACCATATTTAGATTATATTTAATTGGTTCAGCGGCTGTTAATCTTTAAGCAGCCATTATAAATGAGCACACAGAGACACCACATGGATTTTAACAAGCCTTGGCCTGAATTGTGCAATCCTAGCCCATCTAAGCTAGCTCATAATTCTATTACCCAAATATGACCCCATATATACATATGCCCCCTTAGACTGCTATTCTCCACTATATGCCAATGTTCCTGGCCATGTGGAATGAGGTTCTTTTTTCTAACACATGGCATGTGTCTTCTTCTTCCTGCTTCTGGCTAGAATGTATTAATTCTTTGTCTTAAGTGCAGGCTTCCTGTTCTAACCTCAGGAAGTCCCACCTTTCTCTGTCTTTGCCCAATCTCAGGCCTTGGCATTTTATTTAACCAATCAGAGTCAATGTAAGTAACAGACAGCAAGCAGGACCAATTAATTAACATTTAGAATGCTTAACACTACCCCAACAATTCCCTCCTTTTGTCTAAAAAACAAAGGCTAAATTTTTTAACTTATATAGTAAAAACAATAAGAACAAATCTGAAACAATCAAGAAAACCATTTATAGGGGGATCCAATGGCGGCGGCCGGCACAGACGCATTTTAATCTCGGGGAAAACAGCCACAAAATGGCAATTGTTACAAGACGCTGTACAAACAAATCTGAGAGACTCGACCACCCTGGGTCTCACCCAACTATCCAGGGACCACTAAAAGTCCCTGGGCAGGGTGCTCCCTCCCACTCTCGGACACGCACGGAAGCTGCTGAATCCGGGAATTGGGATCCTCCCTCCCCCACCAGGAGAGACACGCCGGGTAAGTTCCAATCTAATACCCAGCGGGCAGATAAAGACCCCACACAGGGATACTCTCCAGCCTACTTGGCCACCCCAGGTCTTGCACAGATGATCCGGCTATCTGGGGAAGGGTTGCAGACCTGTGGAAGTGCGCACAGCACGGCTGCAGAGGTTGCGATCCACTGCGGTATATGGGAACTTAGTCAACCGTGACATCACTTGCCAGTTTCCAGACCCAGGCTGTGGGAGCGGCAAGGCTATAGGGGGTGAAGGCAGATTTACCCACCACAGGAGCCAACCCTGGGCAAACTGTGAGGTATTTACAATTTTTATCGGACTTTTTTGCTAGTACTGGCCCTTTCAGTGGGGAACCAGAGCTTACGTGTATACAGATCCACCCCCTGGATTAGTTAGGTCTCCACCTAGGCGGGGGGCTGAATGACACACCTAACAGGGGTAGAGTAAGGCAATTCGACTCCTACACCAAAGCGCCCCCTTTGGACCCAAGTTAAAAACTTCCAAATGACCAGAGGCCCCAGATCAAAAAAAAAAAAAAAAATCAGAGCGGAATGACTCCAACAAAAGACAGCAATGCTATCTCATCCAGCCCGGAACACCTCACCACAGCTGAAACACATGAAAACGATGACAATTCTACATTATGGAAACTGATAGAGTCCCTTCAAGAAGAACTTAAATCTATGAAGGAATTCAAAGAAGCCACAATTGACAAACTAAAGTGATGGATAACACCATCAGAGAACTTCAAAACAAGGTGGCCAAACTCGAACAAGAGAAAGAGAGGGCAATGGAAGACTTCCAGGCAAAGACAAGCAAATTGGAGCAGGAAATGTACAAAACGAATAAAATCACTCAAGACATGAAAATGGAAATGGAAACAATAAAGAAAACACAGAGTTAAAATGGAAATGGAGAATCAAGGGAAGAGAGCAAGAACTATGGATTTGAGTACCAAAAATAAGATTCAAGAGATAGAAGACAGGACCTCAGGCATGGAAGATTCGATGGAATAAATCAATACAACATCCAAAGAAAATGAGAAAGCTAAAAAATCTCTCAGCCACAACATCCAAGAAATCAAGGACTCAATGAAAAGACAGAACCTAAGAATTATAGGCAAAGAGGAAAGAGAAGACTCCCAACTCCAAGGTCCAGGAAATATCTTCAACAAAATCATAGAAGAAAACTGCCCAAACCTAAAGAAAGGGATGCCAATCAAAATCCAAGAGGCTTACAGAACATCAAACAGATTAGATCAGAAAAGAAACTCCAATAGCCACATAATGAATGAAATTCCAAATATAGAGAACAAAGAAAGGATATTAAAAGCTGTAAGAGAAAAAGGCCAAGTCACATACAATGGCAGATCCATCAGAATTACACCTGACTTCTCTTCAGAAACTTTAAAAGCTAGAAGGGCCTGGACAGATGTCCTACAAGCCCTGAGAGAATATAGGTGCCCAGCCAGACTACTATACCCAGCAAAACTCTCTATCAACATAGATGGAGAAAACAAGATATTCCATAACAAAATCAAATTTAAACAATATCTACCCACAAACCCAGCCCTACAGAAGATCCTAGAAAGAAAATTCCAACCCAGAGAAGAAAACTACACCCAAGAAAACAGAGGAAATAGAAACCTCCACAGCAACTAAACAAAAAGAAGCACAAGATGACCACCTATACCAAAATAATGGGAAATAACAACCCCTGGTCACTAATATCTATCAACATCAATGGACTCAACTCGCCAATAAAAAGACACAGACTTAAAGACTGGATCCATAAACAAGACACATCTTTTTGCTGCATACAAGAAACACATCTCACTATTGAATATAGATACTATCTCAGAGTAAAGGGCTGGGAAAAGGTTTTCCAAGCAAATGGACCCAGGAAACAAGCCAGAGTAGCCACTCTAATTTAAAACAAAATAGACTTCCATTTGAAGTTAATAAAAAAAGACAGAGAAGGGCATTACACACTCATTAAAGGAAATATTCATCAAGAGGAAATCTCAATATTGAACATCTATGCCCCAAATACAAAGGTACCTACATTTATAAACGAAACGCTTCTAAAACTTAAATCACACATTGATCCAAATACTTTAGTAGTGGGAGACTTCAACACCCCACTCACAACTATGGACAGATCATCAAGAAAGAAGCCAAACAGAGAAATAATGAGTCTAACAGAGATCATGAACCAAATGGACCTAACAGATATCTACAGCACGTTTCACCCAAACACAAAAGAATACACCTTCTTCTCAGAACCTCACGGAACCTTCTCCATAACTGACCATATAGTCAGACACAAAGATAGTCTCAACAGATACAAGAAAATTGAAATAACCCCTTGTATCATATCAGACCACCATGGAATAAAGATGGATTTCAATAGCAAAAGAATCAAAAGAAAGTCTACACACACATGGAAATTGAACAACTCTTTACTAGATGACCACTGGGTCAGGGAAGAAATAAAGAAGGAAATCAAGGACTTCTTAAAATCCAACGAAAATGAAGACACAACATACCCAAACCTATGGGACACAATGAAAGCTGTGCTATGAGGAAAGTTCATAGCACTAAGTGCCTTCAAAAAGAAAATGGTGACAGCTCATATTAGTGAATTAACAGCTAAACTGGGTGAATTGGGTAAAAAAGAAGCAAACACTCCCAAGAGGAGCAGAAGGCAGGAGATCATCAAACTTAGGGCTGAAATCAACAACTTAGAAACAAAAAGAACAATACAAAGAATCAATGAAACCAACAGTTGGTTCTTCGAGAAAATCAACAAAATAGACAGACCCTTAGCCAAATTAACTAAAAGGCAGAAGGAAAAAAACCCAAATCAACAAAATCAGAAATGAAAAGGGAGAAATAACAACAGACATTGAGGAAATCCAGAGAATATTTGGATCCTACTTTAAAAATCTATACTCCACCAAATTTGAAAACTTAAGTGAAATGGACAATTTTCTTGATAGATTCCACCTACCAAAGCTAAATCAAGATCAGATTAACAGATTAAACAGCCCTATAACCCCTAAGGAAATAGAAACAGTCATTAAAAATCTCCCATCCAGAAAAAGCCCAGGATCAGATGGAACAACAAAATACCAATGTAATTTTCATTTGAAACCTATGAGCATTTGCTCTACAAGGTTGCAGCAGTTTATGAAACTGGAATTGCAAGTGACAGACGTAAGCAATCTGTGATCCTGGAGTCCTGATATCTTTATCATAAGATGTGAGCCAAATACATATTTGGCTGTCTTTCGCACATGATGAAAACCAACATTCTACTGATACACCAGAAGAATCATATTGAAGTTACACACCAATCTATATAGAATAAACAACATTAGAAAATGGGTATTCTCATGAACACAAAAGTATCTTTGCATTTGGGTTCATGCTAATGTCTTATAGTGTTTTACAAGCATCTCTATACAGAATTTTTATAGTTTGTGCTTAAGTCCCTATTGCTTCACTAACTTATCTGTTGTTGAATTTCTTGTCTATCTCTTATGTTTATGAAGTCAAACTAATTTCTCTACTTGACTGTAGTGAGGAAAATTGTGTTTTTTCTCGTAAATAAAAGGAGTTCAAATCGTATCAACCTATAACAGATCATCAATGTCCTTAATAGATACCACAGACTAACAAATAAAAGACCCAGAATATTGTATCATTTACAACTTTTGAAGTTGTTTTAAAAAAAAATGAGGTCTCAGAGGCTCCCGAACATTACAAGCTATTACAAATGTTTCTGTTTACCCTTTTATTGAATACATCATATACTTAAGTCATATGCAGAACACAAAGAATCAAGTTGGTACTCACCTAGCAGCTTTATCCCTACTGACTGCCTTTCATAGTGTTTGGAAAGTGTTATGGATACTACCAGTGTAGAAAAGTAATCATGAATCATACTCATCGGTAAACCCTGAAAGCTACAAAAATGGTCAGGCTGGCAGGGCATACCCACGGGTAAACAGTGGCATGAATATTGTGGGAGCCACAAATGTATGCTTGGATTTAAGAGTCCACTTGCAAAAGGAAATCTATATTATTGGGCCAAGAATTTATGGTTAGGCACATGATAGGCCCTTAGGGAAGAACCTACTACTTTTATTCTGTCACGTGGATATAATACCAAACCAAATCCTAATGACTCATCATTATACTTATAAATCAATGCAACTTTCAACCTTTGTCTGACAAGATTCTATTTGCAGTAGATGGTGATTAATATAAAGTCACACAACTGTCCAGGTTGTAGAGAATAAGATACTTCTGAATGCTAAATGGAAGATATATATATATACCACACTTTCTGCTTCCAAGTCCCAGATGTCCTTGTGGAACAGAGAAACAGAAAGAGTGTAAGAGTCAGAGCCAGTGGATAACCACAAGGAAACAGTGTCTTCTGAATACAACAGGACACCTGCACATGTGAACTCACAATAGTTGCTACAGCATGCACAAAATAAGGGCAAGTTCAAGACAGATCTGATCTCATAATGGAGATGGGAGCTGAGTATGAAATCCTACCCCTAGATATGTTAGCTGTTGGGAGAGGGAGAGACAGTTTTCTCTAAGATCCCTTGGTAAGTCAGCCATACTCTGGTGGAAAAACCACACATCTAAGAATAATCTCAATGAGAAGAATGTAATACAGCAAGACCAATTAAAGCAAATTCTAAAATAACTGAGAGATTTGCATTAAAAATACATTTTGAAATAATGATCTCAAAGTACAAATAAAAAACAAATTACACATGCTAAAGATTATTTTAAAATCTATAAGGAAAAATATTTACTAGTTAAAAATTATATTTACTTGTTAATATGCAACAAAACAAAGATATACATTATTACCAGTTCTATTTAAAAGTGCAAGTCAAACATTTAGTAAAATAAAACAACACCAATCTCTCCTAACCTCTACGTCCTCTTCCTCCTATCCTTCTCCTCGGGTGAGGGGGACCCCCACATATCAGCCCCCTTCAGCTCATCAGTCATGATGAGGGCTGAGAGCTTCCTCTTGCTCTGGGGCCCAACATGGCAGCTCAGCTAGGGTAAAGTCTCCCACTATCAGGTAACAAAGTCCATGACTGAATCCCCCCAACAGCCACTTGCTAAGGGATTTGTATGAAGACTAAGTTGCCTATTATCTATATTTCTTTAGGGGGTCTAGGTCTAGTCTAAGCTTTTTCCTTTCTTTTTTTTTTTTTTTTTTTTTTTGTTAGTGTTTCAATCTCTGTAATCCTCTAGGACCTAGGTTGATTGGTTCTGTTGATCTTCATGTAGTGTTCTAATCCCCTCCAGGCTCTCTGTTCCTCTTCCCCCCTCTTAATAGGACTCCCAGAACTCTACCTAATATTTGACTGTGTGTTGCAGCTTCTGTTTTGACCTACTTCTGGGTGGAATTTCTCATAGGAGAGTTATCCTGTACTATATGCCCTCTGAATGCTTTTAACAATTTCTCTGCATCCTGTTTTAAACAATTTGATTGTGACAGGCTTAAGTATAATTATAATCATATTTCTCAGAACTCAGATTTTCAAATCTATAGTTTTATAGCTTGTACAAGATTTGGGGCTACCATATAAATATATATATTGGTTTTTCAAGACAGGGTTTCTCTGTGTCCTTGGATGTCCTGGACTCATTTTGTAGACCAGGTTGGCCTTGAACTCACAGAGATCCACCTGCCTCTGCCTCCCAAGTGCTGGGATTAAAGGCGTGTGCCACCATGTCTGGCCATTATAGACAGCTGTGATCTGCCATATGTGCTGGGATTTGAACCCAGGTCCTTTGGAAGAACAGCCAGTGCTCTTAACCACTGAGCCATCTCTCCAGCCCAGGGATACCATATTTTATCTCTTCTTTTCCCTTCCTTTGGAAACTACATCATTTTTTTTTTTTGGCTGAAGTTATCCCATAGATCATTGATGCTCTGTTAATTTTGTTTTAGTGACTCTTACTGTGTGTAAATCACAGCTAAGCATTTATAGATTATCGCCTCATTTTTCTCTCTCAACAAACTTATAAATTGGGTAACAATATTACCCCATTTAGGGCTCCTGAGGTTATATGACTTCCTTAAGACAGTACTGTTTCTGAAATAACAATAGAATAACCTACGCAATGAAATGATTCTTATCTATTGCAAAAGAGAAGATAGACAACATTTGGGGAGATGCCTGGAAACTAAATATCACTCTCCTTTTCCTGTTTGCCCCAGAGTGCTGCTTAACACTTCTCAGAATCAAAATCTGCTCACAATTTCTAAGTATACTCTCCAAGTCTTGCCCTCTCCAAATTACCTCCCAAGTGTCTCAGACTGAGTGATATCAACAATGACCTCAAAGCTCCTCTAAGGCCCAATCCAGGGCTCTGCTCAGGCCACAGAGGAGCTGACCCTCACCTCAGTTCATAAACAAGTCAATCCTTGAGCACTTATCAGTTTCATGAAACAAGAGCTTCAGAATAAAACACTAGACATTTGATATCAAAACACATTAGAGTTGTCAATCAAGATGCATAGTCCTACCTCTCATTTCTTGAGATATATTTTTATAAGGCTCAGAAGGTATCTGGTAAGTTCTAACACACACCTTTATATATAGGTTTAGAAACAGGCTGACCATGACCTGCAACATATGTCAAGTAAAGGTTTATTGGCATAATAGCAACATCAGAATTATACTCCAAAAGTGCCAATCCAAAGTAGAAGGGAATTTTTATTTAAAGGATTACAGAAGAGTATGGACGGATTAGTGATTCCAAGTTTCCGTCTTCTTATACGTGCCCTGCTCATAAGTTTTCTTCCCAACCAATAAAAGTGGAGCAGAATGAAAATACACACCAAGGAAGGCTGGGAAAGTTATTAACTAAGGGGAAACTTGGACAATGAACATGGGTGTGCTGTTCAAACCAGGGTAACAGGTTAAGCAGATGTTTAGTCAAGAAAGGATCATACTCCTTTCTTTAACAAATTAACAAATGCTCTTCTAGGTGACTTGAAAGGGTATTCAAAGTGAATGCATTGAGCCATAGGCCAATATCAAGCCTATGCACAGCAGTTACTGTGAGAGGAGGAGGCTAGAGGCTAAAGATTAGAGAAAACCAAAATGTTGTCAGACGTCAGAAAACTTTGCCTTAAAATAAGACAAGTTTCATCTGAACTGATGTTACCCTGCCTCTCTCCAAACACTCAGTTTCCATGTAGACCTTTTTTTTTTCTTTTTTTTTTTTACTTTATTTTTTATTTCTTCAAGTTACATATCAATTGAAATCCCCTCCCTACCCCGCCTCCAGTCCCACCCTCCCACCCTCTTCCGCCTCAACCCACCCATCCCCTTCCTTTTTTTTAAGTTTAAGATATATCTTTTCCCCCCCAACAGCTCCCCCTTTCAGTCCAACAAATGGCTCTTACTCTTATAATAATAAATACAATACAAAACAACATAGGTAATTAGGCCAAAATTATGAGAGTTATATGGCTTGGCATACAATCCCAATGTCCAGTCTATATGTATTTGGCACCTGACTTCAACATTCTACTGTCGACCTATCTCCATGAGTTTAAAGTTCTATATCCAACTCAACTTTCATCACAATTTAAAAAGCATCTTCTTAGAACACCCTCTTGATTCCCAAACAACTCAAAATTTAACTATGAGACTCTAGCTATCTATTCTTCAACCACCTCAGAGACCTGAGAGGGACAAATATATCTGATTATATAGGAAGTGCAGGGCTGCAGCTTCCCAAACTAAGAAATGACATACCAGTGGCTGCCTGGACAGCTCCCATTTTCTCTCCATACATTACAGCATCAATCTTCAGTCATTTGGCCCCATTTCTCTGACAGACATTGATTGTAGAGCAGGGGTTATGAAGGACTCGCCTACCCTGTCTTGGCAGAGCTAGGCTGTCGACTTACCTGCTTCCAAGTTTTGTCCTTTTTGGACAGCAGTCTGTCTACAGTTGAAGCAAGGGGTTTTTCCTACCCTGTCTTGGCAGAGTTAGGCTGTCGACTTCCCTGCTACCAAGTTTTGTCCTTTTTGGACAGCAGTCTGTCTGCAGTTGGTGCAAGGGGTTTTTTCATGCCAAGAGAAAGGCTTGCCACCAATTCAACCATCTTACAGTGGAGGTTCTTTGATGCTTATCCTCTACTTGGAGTAGAATAGGGTTGCCGTCAGGCACTGATATGTCTCGATATAAAAAAAAATCTTGATACTGAAGAATGGATTAAAAAATTGTGGTACATCTATACAATGGAATATTACTCAGCTATCAGAAACAATGAAATCATGCAATTTGCAACCAAATGGATGGATCTAGAGGAGCTCATCCTGAGTGAGCTAACCCAGTCTCAGAAGGATGCACATGGCATCTATTCACTTATAGTAGGATTTTAATTATTTCGTACAGGATATCTGTACTACAACCAACACATCAAAAGGAACAAGGACATAATTTTTTTTATCTTTTTCTTTTTCCTTCTTCTTTTCCTTTTTTCTCTTTCCTTTTCCCTTCTCTTTTTCCTCTCTTTTTTTGTTGATATTCTTTGTTTTTGTGGGTTTGTGTGTTTGTTGGTCTTTTTTTTTAGTATTCCCCCAGTAGCAATGAGACACCAGTCACTGGCAGTACTGCCTCTTAGGCCCCCGGTGAATGAAGAGGCTCTTGACCCTCATATGACTCCTGATCTGTGGTGAGAGACTGTTAGGCAGGGACACTACACCACAGAGGAACAAGACGTGAAGACATGTAGACCTTTTAATACACCCCTGGTGAGCAGAAGCTACCATGTTGTGCCTTTTCCCTGTGTGTCTGGCATGTTGTTTGCCTCTACTAAGACTCATCATGAATCTTTTTTTTTGAGACTGCATATCATTCTACGACCCAGGCTGTTCTTGATTCTTCTGTCTTAGCCTCCCAAGTACTGGAATTAAAGGTGTGTACCAATCTGCCTGGGCTTTTTTTTATGTTGAAATTTAATTCTCATTTTGAAAAACTGAGATGAGACTGCACGAGAACTTTAAGCAGTGGTTATGGCTCTGTCCTCACCGATGAATTAATCTATTCATGTAATTAATGGGTTGATAAACTGCTAGGTTTATCTCAAGTATGGGACGAGTACAAAGGTCACTTTGAATAGGTTTCTCCATTCTAAATTATCTCAAAACTACTGCAGAGAAGACAACCGCCATATATATGCTTATTCAGCTTTGGACTAGAACTGTGAGACAAAATTAACTTTCAAGGTAGGCAGTTTTCAATTACTGTGACAAAATATCTGAAATAACAAATTTATAGGACGCAAGCGGGTTTTTTTTTTTTTAATCCTGCAGTTTTTAAACTATCAGTCCATGACTAGTTGACCCCATTGCTTTGGGGCCTGTGACAAGGAAGTACACCAAGGTGGGAAAGATGCTTATCAGCCAGCAGCCAGAAAGCAAAAAGAAAAAAAAAAGGAAGGAACTGTGTTTTCAGCATTCCTTTCAAAAGCATACCCTCCAGTAACCTATCTTCTTCTCACTAGCCCCCACTTTTATAATGTTCCACCATTCCCAACAGTACCACAGGCTGGTGACCAAATATTTTTTTTAAAACATTTATTTATTACTTCATTACATCTCCATTGCCACCCCCTCCCTCCCCCCTCCTGGTCCCTCCCTCTCACCCTCTACTCCCTCTCCCACCCATCCCATCCCTCCGGTGTGGGGTGTCTCCATGTATCAGCCCCTCTCAGTTAGTTAGTCACATGAGGTCTAAGAGCTTCCTCTTGCACAGGAAGCATACATGGCAGTTCCACTAGGGTGGGTGTCCCACTGACAGGTAACCAAGTCCATGTTCCTGCTCTTTTGGGTCTATTGATTGTAGGATGGTTATCCTGTACTATATGGCTAAAATTCAGTTATAAGTGAATAGATACCATATGTATCTTTCTGGGTCTGGGTTAGCTCACTCATTATGAGTTTTCTAGTTCCATCCATTTGGCAGCAAATTGCTTGATTTCCTTGTTTCTGATGGCTGAGTAGTATTCCATTGTGTAAATGTACCACAGCTTTTTTATCCATTCTTTAGTTGAAGGACATCTGGGTTGTTGCCAGTCTCTAGCTATTACAAATAAAGCTGCTATGAACATAGTTGAGGAGATGTCCCTCTGGATTGGTGAGGAAACCTTTTAACATGTGGGTTTCAGGGGCACCCAAGTCAGGGCAACTTCTTTTCCTTCTACTCAGTCTGTAATATTAGATTATTAGCAAGACCAAGCTGAGAGCCCCCTGCCTTCTCTATATCATGCCCCACGTTCTCTCCTTGGCTTTGTAACCAGGGGGCTTTACCTACCTGGGTCACATCACTGGGCTGCTTTGCTCTCTGGCATCCTGCTTTCTGCTAAACAGAGGGCACTGGCAGGCAGTGATTGGTAGGTTTGTCATACGTCTTGTTCCCTCACTGAAGCTTGTCACTGACTCCACAGGCACCTGGTTTAAGCAGATTCCAGAGGTAATCCCTTCCATGCTGTTTCTCTATCTTTGGTTCTGGTAACACTCCCTGTTTGTGCTGACCTCAGGCCCAGAAGTGGCAAAGCAGTCTGCTATCACCAGTTCCTGGATATCTCATCTCCCCACACAGCTTGTTCATGTCCTACCCATATCTCTGTAAACAATATCTTTATTAAGCTACTTTAATCATCCCATTTTTAATGTTTCCTGCTGGAATTCTAACAATAACAGAAGTGACCTAATGGGCCATAATGAACAAATGGAAATCCCTGAGACAAAAGAAAAGCTCACAGAGAAGCAGAGACAGTGTTCCTGCCTCCTGTGGTTAACCCAAGTTGTCACAGTACTGTTGGCATTTGCACACCAAAGCTAATCATAAGTCCAGAAATTGAAGAATTCCAAATCCCACAGACAACGAGAACTGTGACTCTTTCAAAACTGGGATTATTCATACAGTCATGGTAACCAACAGTTGTCTAATTGGACTTAAGGCCCACTCAACAAGAGAGAACTCATGCTTACCACCACCATTTTACTAGAACAATGTACTCCTTAACTCCATTCTAAAACTTATCCTTATGCCCACAGATAAGTATAGCTGTCTTGTCTCACCAAAGAAACTTCTCTTTGCAACAGACAGAAACTATTGCACAAAATGCCAACTGGTTATAATGCAGAGATCAACTGATTATATGATGCCCGGCCCCAATGGATACATCTACCCAACTCCTGCACCAAAGAAGGCTCAAGGGACATCACAGAGTGAAAAGACTGTAAGAGTCAGAGGAACAAGAATGCTGTTGTGAAACTATTTCCTAGAGATGACAGGGAAGCTACACCCATGACACCACAAAAATATAGCTGCCAAAACAAGACCTAAACAATGTCAATATCAATAGACTTATTAATCCAGAAGAGGGAAATCTCAAGGCGTCCCATCTCTAGACAAAGAACTAAAGATGGCTAATGACTGATGAAAGGGAGAGAATTAGTCTCTCCCAAGGATGAGACCCCTATTGGTTATCCAATACCAATTTATCAGCCCTAAAATTATATACACACAAGCAGTCCTAAACAGACTCAACAGGTTTATTTATATGGTAATGTATGGATAAGAACAGCAATAATCAAAGAAAAAGAGGTCATCATTTTGAGAGGGACTGGAAGGGACATGGAAGGGATTAGAGAGAGGGATGGGAAAAAGGATGTTAAGTAGCTATATTTTAATTTAAAATATTTTTAAAGCTTTAATATTGTGAATAGATAAAACAAGAGAATCTACTTCAGGTCATTATTTCCATTCTTAGAGTAAGTCAAAATATACCACACCAGCACTCGAAGCTGCTTACAAGACAGTCATGGTACATTATGAATGAAAACATATTGTGATAATTTAGTGGATTCTTCTCATAAATTCTAACTTTCTAGTGCCCATAGCTCCTTATAATTTTCAGATCTAAACTGCTATAGATTGATACCTCCTGCAAGTTCAGTTTCTCTTAAGTGGATTTTGTCCCCTTGGCATTTTTACCTATATACCTCTTCAGCCTCATACAGTCACAGGTCCTTGTCTGAAGTCTCACTTTACATATAGTTTCGTTGCACACAGAAAACTGTGGACTGGAAACCTGAATATTGTTGATCTTGAATTTTCGAGAGAAAGACCACATTCACATAGCTTCTGGTATAGTATATTATTTTAGTTACTCTAGTTTGGAATTACATAATAATGTTTGTGTTATTATACTGAATTTATAAATAATCACTACCATAGCTGGAGGAATATATGTGTAAGTTTTGGTGTGTGCCTGATGGGAGTTCTTGAACATCGCTGCAATGGAGACCTGCTATACTTAATTTTTTCCCCAGATGTGTACAAAAAGCTGAGTGAGAGATCTAGCTTTATGTGAATTTTGTGTGACCTGCCTGAGCTCCTTAATTTGATAATTAAGAAGGTACCATCGCTGAGGAAGAAAAACGTTTAGTAACGAGAACAGAAGATGGGAACTGGCCAGATAGGAAGTGCACTACAAAGCAGCACCACTGAGAATGTGAAAATAGCCCTCATTCTGGGTACCTTACTGCCAGTTTAAGCATCATGGAACTGTATTTGAGGACATGACTGAATCTGAGAAGAGGCACCTGGCAAGATTTACAGTACTAGGCATAGATTCCTTCCTTTTGAGCAGGCTTTATGTACAATTGGACAGCTGTAGGTTACCCCTAAAATATAAGTGCCACTATTGTACTGTTGGGGGTCACCATTCTAGTCATTGTTGGGTTTGTAGGCTTTACAGCTGCATAACACTATTGATTGCTTCCCTCCCCTTGGCAGTTTGCAAAGTACCATCAGATACAGAGCCAGTCTTCAGAGAGGTGGCTTCCAGGTCAGTTCCAGGTCCATTTCTCCAACTCCTATATCTAATGTGTGTAGTATCTAAAGTGTGTAGCAATAGGGTCTGAACTTTATAATCTAGGAGGTAACAAACATTAATAGTGTATATTGTTTTAGGGTCTCTTGTGATATCCTGACAAACAACTTGAAGGGAAGTTTCCCATGCTTGACACTGGGGTTTTTGTTATAGTCTATGACTCCTGAAGGAAGTATTATCACCTCAAGTGGCGCAACTTCAATTTTTATATATGTTTTTATATGTAGAGGAATTTTAATTCAGAATATGGCTGCTCTGGCAAGAAGGCACATCCCAAGACTTTCTAGGTCTGTGTGATCCAACTGAAATGTGACATGCCCAGAGATGGTGGTACATGCATTTAATCCCAGCAACCAGAAGACAGAGGCAAAGAGATCTCTATACCCTCGTATAGAGCAAGATTCAAGTAAAGAAAAACTTAGGTCCTGATGTGGTGGTACATGCCTTTAAGTCCAACTCTCATGAGAAGAAAGGGGAAAGTGGAGCTACTTAAAGAGAGCAGTACAGAAAGAGAGGGAGAGGGAGCAGGCAGTTTTTACCAGGAGAGTTTTATAGAGACAGGGTGAAGAGAGAACAAACTAGACATAGGTAAAGACAGAATGAACCAGAAAACGAGAAGGACCCAGGAGATTAAAACAGGTTGCTGCAGTTGGTTTGAGGCCAGGCAGAGCAAAAGATCAGAAGCTTAGAGAAGTGAGATTGAATCAGTCAGCTTGGAGAGGAGCTTGAGCCAGAACAGCTGAGTTGAACCAACCAACTTGAGTTCAGAAAGAGCTAGCTAGAAAGAGTGAGCTCATTCACCAGTAAGTCTCAGAGGCTGAAAACATTCTACGTCTAGATAAGATTGTTTGAACTCATTCACCAGTAAGTCTCAGAGGCTGAAAACATTCTATGTCTAGATAAGATTGTACAGAGGCTAGAAGCTTCTAGGACTATGTCTAGGTGATCACAATTATATCAGGAGAATAAAGGTTACTTTCACATACATATATAACATGTATTTTAAGTAAACATAAAATAATGTTTCCCTGTAGCTTTTTCAAATATCCTTAATATTATATATTCCTTCTTTCTCTCTTCCTGTTTGTATTACTTCTACTTCCCCCAGTTAACCTCCCTCCCTTGTTTTTCCCACCTGTTCACAATTTAAAATACTTCTCTGAAAATGCATTTAAATGGTTGTGCATTATCACCATTATTTATTGTAGCTAATTCATGCAAAATACAGTTATTATTAATCCATTATAATAATTGCCTATTACATAAATATATAGTATGTTGTAAAAGTTTCAAAATGATTTGCATAATCAAGAAAAGTTACAACATCCCAAGATATTAAATGTTCTATCAAGGTTTCCAGGGCTCTTTATTGCAAGTGCAGTTTTGTAGTGAATGGCTTAATTATTGAATTTCAGACTAATGTCAAAATTCTGGAGAATAAATAATTTTAAAAGATAATTTACTGCTTTCCGATTCCATTTCAGAACAGTGAGATATAATTCAGAAAAATCCAGAAGACAAAAAGAACCAAATCCCCTTGGGAGTCAGCCTCTTGGTGCTGACCTGTTTCCCCTAGTTCTTCCCCACTTCCCCTCTCAAACATTTTCATCTAGCCCATCTCCATTCCTTTGTAACTCCCCAAAACCTACGTAACAGCTCTTAATCAGAGACTCCACATCCACAATATTTTTCTGGGACTCAGGTACCCTGTGGTCTCTGTACTTGGCTTGGAACCAAAGTAAGAAACATCAACCAAAGAACAGAAACCCACCTACCAAAAATGAGACCAAATATCTACACTAAGAAACACATCAAAAACCATAACTCCAGGTGCCTGAATCACAGTACAGAAAGAAATACATGAACAATGAAGACAATATGCCTCCTCCAGAATCCAGCAGCACTATTGTAACAGGTCATGAGAAAAGCAATTGAATAGCAAAACAAAAATGGCAATTATGTATATGTTCAAAGGCCTTAAATAAGATAACAAATAAATGCTTTAATGATGACCAAGAAAACACAAACAGTAGAATGAAATCATTAAGGCACTTGAGGCATGAAGTCAGAATTTAACAAAGAAGCAGAATCACAGAAGAAAATCCAAATAGAAATAAACCTAGAAATGAAAACATCAGGATGTCAAACTAAAACTTCAGAGATAAGACTCAGCAACATTGTAAAAGATAATTGAGAGAATGTCAGGTCTTAAAGATGAAGTAGATGAAATGAGTAATTTAATCAAATAAATGTTAAATCTCAGTGAATCCAGGGACAAAATGGCCAGGAAATTTGGGACACTATGAATAAACCAAACTTACAAAAGATAGGTATAGAAGAAGGAGATGAAACATAGGTCAAAGGCACAGAAAATATTTTTAATTATGCTTATTTATTCATTCCACATTTTATACATAGACCAAAAAATATTTTAATAAAATCATAGAAGAAAAAATCTCCAGTCTAAATAAAGAAATGCCTATCAAGGTACAAGAGGCAGATAGAAAACCAAATAGATAAAATCATGAGAGATATTACCCATGGCACGTAATAATCAAAGCATATGTGAACAGAAAATGGAAAGGATATTGAAGACTACAAAGGAGCTTCACTCTCCTTTCTACCCTCCAAATCCAATCCTGCAACCTCATCCTGGGTTCTGGGGCAGCCCATGTCATGCACCTTTCCCTTCCTCTCTTCCTCTATCTCTGGCAGATCATGCAGATCTTCATCCTACAGCCTTCTTCACCAACCCATTCATTTGTCCCAACCACCAAATCCTACAGGCTTCCCTAGAAACTGTCCACCCATGCCACCCAGGGAAGCAGGTAAGCAATATTCACTCTCCTTCCTCTTCTCCAAATCTAGTCCCAGCTCAGTAGTGAACACCTGCCGAGGCCTCTCTCCCCTATCTCCCCCATTCCCAGGGAACTACACAGCTCCTGGTGTCACACCCTGCTTTCTTCCCTCCTGTGGATCCTCTCAGCCCTGTCCTCCTTTTATCCTATCTCCATTTCTAAGTGTCAGCTCCCAAAATCTAGAAACACTCTACCTGGAACCTCCAGTGGCCACATCTGGGAGGATATTAAAACATCACCTACCAGGCAAACCACAGCCACCATGCTCTCCTAAGAACCAGGGAAGGCAACAGAAACCAACGTACAAAATACTCACCCGACAAAGACAAGACCTAGTTATAGTCATACCAAACCCAGATGCATAGAGGACCGGGTAAAGCACAATCAACAACAGCCAGAACAATAATGTCTGCACTATAGCCCAGCAACCCTACCACAGCGGTTCTGAAAAAAAAAAAATGCAATATAGCTGAAACATAAGAAACAGGACTTAAAATAGCCTTTATGAATATGACAGAAGTCCTTAATGAAGAAATGAATAAATCCCTTTGTAGAAATCTATAAAAACACAAACAGTGGGATGAAATGAATAATACAGCTCAAGACCTGAAAGTGGAGATAAAAATCAATTTAAAAAAAAAAAAAAAGCCTAAACTGGGAGAAAACTGGAAATGAAAAATGACAAAGCCATAAAAAAAATTTCCCCAACCTACAGAAGGAGATATGTGTCTGTGGGGATTTCTGCTGACAAGGGTAGAAGTCTGGCATTGCCAAAAGGACCCTGAGCCTGGCACTAAAAGGTCAGACTTCCCTTGTTCAGCTGATTCCCCTCTTTCTTCTGATTTGGCTACCTTAGATCCCCAGAGATGCTTCATGCACCTAATCCACCTCTGACTTTCCCATGCTAATGAGGTCTGTTGATGCCTTGGCTTTCAGCCAATGACATTCAGCATAGGCCACTAGCCTCCCTGGTGTTTTCCCCAGTATCTCTGCCTATGAATTGATTCATCATTCCATTTTCTCTCTTCTGATTGGACAGTACCCAGCAAATCAAAAACATTCACCTCCCAAACCACACCCCACTATTCAAAGTTCTATAATACTCCTCCAAAAGTAAACTTTCTCTCTTTTCTCTACCTACCCCTACAATGAAGGTCTGGGTCTGCTTATTTGGGGTGGGGGGGGGGAGAGAAGACTCATTCTTCTTTCCATGAAGGATCTGCCAGCACTGTTTGCCCACCTGACCAGGCTCAGAAGGGCCCCGGGCATCTTCCTGGCAGCTGCCTAGCTAGGTCTGCTACTGCTGGCAGCCAAGGCTTGTCTCTTCCCTATTGCTGCACTGGAGGCCCAGCCAGGCTCACTTTTCCCTGCTGGGACCCCGCTGAGTCTCTGCTGGGCCTCTGCCAGACCTCTACTGTTTAGCCTGAGGACCAGCTCCCACATGGTTGCCTCAGCCTGGTGGGCTAGGCCTGTTCCAGTGCATGCTCCCACAGAGACGTGCTGACTTTCTCTGCCTCTCACACCTGTAAGCCCAGCCAGGCTCTGGGAGCAGACCCCCCACCTAGTCCACCACCCACATGGCCATTCCTTTTCTCCTTGGGCAGGGATAGTCTGCCTGGTCCCTGAATTAGCCTGGGACCCCCTTCCCATTTGGTCCCCCCAGGGGGACCCCAGAGTCCCCAACCCCTTTTTGAAACCAAATCTGTCAAGGTACAAGAAGCATACAGAACACTAAATAGACTGGACTAGAAAAGAAAGTCCCCACAACATATTAATAATCAAGACACTAAATGTACAAAACAAAGCAAGAATATTAGAAGCAGCAAGAAATGCACTGCTGGCAGGGAACCAGATCTTTCCTCTCCCTTTATTCCTCCAGATCCAATCCCCGAGTCCCATCTTAAGCTCTGCATCAGAACACTGGTGGCAGCAGCACCCCTCCATCTCTAGTAGATCCCACAGATCTTCTCCTCCTAAACTCCCCTCTCTTCACTTGATGCTTTATCCCAGCCCCCAATCCCAACAGGCACTCCCTGCTAACCCACAGGTCACTCCTGCCAAGCATGTAGGCAGACTGCAGATCTTCACCTTTCCTGCTTCCCTCCAGATGCAATCCTCCAGTCTCATGCCTAGCAGGGCACCTGTTGCAGTCTTCCTTCCCACACTGATCTCCAGCCCAACAAATCACAAAGATATTCTCCTCCAACCTTCCTTCCCTCAATGCATGCCATTATCCCAGGTTCCAACATCAGCAGGCATTTCCTGGAAACACACCAGCTGAGCAGGCCAGGAAAATAGGTAAGTTAACTAAACATATTCACTACTCTCTCCTCTTCTTCAGATCCGATCCCCTAATCGCATCCCTAGATTGGCAACAGATCATCCGCTGAAGTCTTCCTTCCCCTTCTGCCCACATCACCTATGGATCCCACGTTCCTTCCCCTCCTTACCTTCTTTCTCCCAACTAGTTGCTTTGTCCCATCCCCCAACTACAGCAGGCACTCCTTGCTAACCCACAGGTCACTCCTGCCAGGGAACAAGGTAGTCTGACTGTAGATCTTCCCCTCTCCTTCAGTTCCTCCAGATAAAATCCTCAAATCTCATTCCCAGCACTATAATGGACCTTCTAGGGTATAAACGACCATTCCAAGGAGAACAAATAAACAGACCCTGGTGGAACACTCAGCTCTCCTCTCTCTTGTGAACCCCTTCAGACCTCTAGCCTATCCCTGTTGCTAGGTGTCAGTTCCTAAAAACAAGAAATGTATTTTTTTCTGGAGTCCCCAATGAGCACACCTATCAGGTCCACAGAAAATGTACTACCAGGCAAAACAGGCATGACACACTCCTAAAATCAAGAGAGGAAACAGCAACCAAAGGACAAAACATCCACCCAACAAAACCAAAATCAAATATCATCACCTAGACCTATAATCATCCTAATTCCAGATGCCTATATGTCATTGTAAAAAACACAATAACAACCAGGCCAATATGTCTCCACTAGAGCCCAGCAACCCTACCACAGCAAGCACTGAGTATTACAACATACCTGAAACAAAAGGAAAGAACCTTAAAAAAGCCTACATGAAGATGATCCTTAAAGAGATTCAAGAAAACACAAGTAAATATCAGAAAGCAAAAAAACTGATTAGTATTAAAATAGAAATAGAACTAACAAAAAAGTCTAAACTGAGGGAATTCAGGAGCTGAGAAATTCAGAAATTTGAACAGGAACTACAAAGGCAAGCTACACCAACAGAATACAAGAGATAGAAGGGAGAATCTTAGGCACTGAAGATAAAATGAAAGAAATAGTTTCATCAGTCAAAGATAAAACTTTTAAAAAAACTCCTGATGAGGGGGGAATCCAAGATGGCGGCAACTCATGAGGACGCATTTTAATCTTGGGGAAAACAGACACAAAACGGCAAATGTTATAAGACGCTGTACAAAAAAATTTGTGAGACTCGACCCCCCTGGGTCTCACCCAACTACCCAGGGACCATTAAAAATCCCTGGGCAGGATGCTCCCTCTCACTCTCGGACATGCACGGAAGCCACTGAATCTGGGAATAGGGATCCGCCCCCCCCCAGGAGAGACATGCTGGGTAAATTGCAATCTAATACCAAGTGGGCAGATTCAGACCCCACACAGGGATACTCTCCAGCCTGCTGGGCCTCCCCAGCTCTTGCACAGATGATCCGGCTCTCTGGCAAAGGGTTGTGGACCCGTGGAAGTGCACGCAGCTCGGCTGCAGAGTACCGGTCCGGCTGCAGATTGCGACCCACTGCAGTGTACAGGAACTTAGTTAACCGTGACGGCACTTGCCAGTTTCCAGAGCCGGCTCCATAAATGGGGCTGTGGGAGCAAGCTACAGAGGTGAAGGCGGATTTACCCACCACAGGATCCAACCCTTGGCAAACCATGAAGTCTTCACTATTATTATTGGACTTTGTTGCTACTACGGGCACTTCCATGGCTTAAGTGTATACAGCTCCACCCCCTGGACAAGTGAAGTCTCCACCCGAGAGGCGGGCGGAAAAACAAACTTTACAGGAGTGGAGTCAGGCAATTCAACTGCCACACCAAAGCACCCCCTTTGGATCCAAGACTAGAAGACAACAGGAACAGAAAGCTAAGGCTTCCAAATGGCCAAAGGCCTCAGAAAAAGCAGGAATCAAGGCGTGATTACTCCAACAAAAGAAAGCGATGCTGTTTCAGCCAGCCAGGATCACGTCACCACAACTGAAACACATCAAAATAATAACAATTCTACATTATGGAAAGTGATAGTCCCTTCAAGAAGAACTTAAATCTTATATGAAGGAATTCAAAGAAGCCACAACTTCACAAATGAAAGCTATGGATAATAACACTAGAGAACTTCAAAACAAGGTGAGTCAACTTGGACACAAAAAAGACAGGACAATGGAAGACTTCCAGGCAAAGACAAGCAAATTGGAGCAGGAATTGTACAAAACAAATAAAACCATTCAAGACATAAAAATGGAAATGGAAACGATAAGGAAAACACAGTCAGAGTTAAAAGTGGAAATGGAGAATCAAGGGAAGAGAATAAGAACTATGGATATGAGTACCAAAAATGGGATACAAGAGATGGAAGATAGGATCTCAGACATGGAAGATTTGATGGAAGAAATCAGTACAGCATCCTAAGAAAATGAGAAAGCTAAAAAATCCCTCACCCAGAACATCCAAGAAATCAAGGACTCAATGAAAAGATGGAACCTAAGAATTATAGGCATAGAGGAAAGAGAAGACTCCTGACTCCAAGGTCCAGGAAATATCGTCAACAAAATCATAGAAGAAAACTTCCCAAACCTAAAGAAAGACATGCCAATCAAAATCCAAGAGGCTTACAGAACATCAAACAGATTAGATCAGAAAAGAAACTCCAATAGCCACATAATGAATGAAATTCCACATATAGAGAACAAAGAAAGGATATTAAAAGCTGTAAGAGAAAAAAGGCCAAGTCACATACAATGGCAGATCCATCAGAATTACACCTGACTTCTCAGAAACTTTAAATGCTAGAAGGGCCTGGACAGATGTCCTACAAGCCCTCAGAGAACATAGGTGCCCAGCCAGACTACTATACCCAGCAAAACTCTCTATCAACATAGATGGAGAAAACAAGATATTCCATGACAAAATCAAATTTAAACAATATCTACCCACAAACCCAGCCCTACAGAAGATCCTAGAAAGAAAATTCCAACCCAGAGAAGATAACTACATCCAAGAAAACAGAGGAAATAAAAATTTCCACAGCAACTAAACAAAAAGAAGCACAGGATGACCACCTATACCAAAATAATGGCAAATAACAACCCCTGGTCACTGATATCCATCAACATCAATGGACTCAACTCGCCAATAAAAAGACACAGACTTACAGACTGGATCCGTAAACAAGACACATCTTTTTGCTGCATACAAGAAACACATATCACTACTGAAGATAAACACTATCTCAGAGTAAAGGGCTGGGAAAAGGTCTTCCAAGCAAATGGACCCAGGAAGCAAGCTGGAGTAGCCATCCTAATATTGAACAAAATAGACTTCCAATTGAAATTAATAAAAAAAGACAGAGAAGGGCATTACATGCTCATTAAGGGAAATATTCATCAAGAGGACATCTTAATATTGAAAATCTATGGCCCAAATACAAAGGCACCAACATTTGTAAAAGAAACACTTCTAAAACTTAAATCACACATTGATCCAACACTTTAGTCATGGGAGACTTCAACACCCCACTCACAACAATGGACAGATCATCAAGACAGAAGCCAAACAGAGAAATAATGAGTCTAACAGAGATCATGAACCAAATGGACCTAACAGATATCTACAGAACGTTTCACCCAAACACAAAAGAATACACCTTCTTCTCAGAACCTCACGGAACCTTCTCCAAAATCGACCATATAGTTGGACAAAGATAACCTCAACAGATACAAGAAAATTGAAATAACCCTTGTATCTTATCAGACCACCATGGAATAAAGATGGATTTCAATAGCAAAAGAATCAAAAGAAAGTCTACACACACATGGAAATTGAACAACTCTTTACTAGATGACCACTGGGTCAGGGAAGAAATAAAGAAGGAAATCAAAGACTTCTTAAAATCCAACGAAAATGAAGACACAACATACCCAAACCTATGGGACACAATGAAAGCTGTGCTACGAGGAAAATTCATAGCACTAAGTGCCTTCAAAAAGAAAATGGTGACAGCTCATATTAGTGAAATAATAGCTAAACTGGGTGAATTGGGTAAAAAAGAAACAAACACTCCCAAGAGGAGCAGAAGGCAGGAGATCATCAAACTTAGGGCTGAAATCAACAACTTAGAAACAAAAAGAACAATACAAAGAATGAATGAAACCAACAGTTGGTTCTTTGATAAAATCAACAAAATAGACAGACCCTTAGCCAAATTAACTAATAGGCAGAGGGAAAAAACCCAAATCAACAAAATCAGAAATGAAAAGGGAGAAATAACAACAGACATTGAGGAAATCCAGAGAATATTTGGATCCTACTTTAAAAATCTATATACTCCACCAAATTTGAAAACTTAAGCAAAATGGACAATTTTCTTGATAGATTCCACCTACTGAAGCTCAATGAAGATCAGATTAACAGATTAAACAGCCCTATAACCCCTAAGGAAATAGACACAGTCATTAAAATTCTCCCCACCAAAAAAAGCCCAGTGCCAAATGTCTTTAGCACGAAATTCTACCGGACCTTCAAAGAGGAGATAACACCAATACTCTTCAAACTCTTTCACCAAATAGAATCTGAAAGAACATTGCCAAAATCATTCTATGAGGCCACAGTCACCCTGATTCCTAAAACACAAAAAGACCCAACGAAGAAAGAGAACTTCAGACCAATCCCCCTCATGAACATAGATGCAAAAATACTTAATAAAATACAGCAAATCGAATTCAAGAATACATCAAAAGTATCATACACCATGATCAAGTAGGCTTCATCCCAGGAATGCAGGGATGGTTCAACTTATGAAAGTCTATCAACGTAATTCACCATATAAACAAGATGAAAGAAAAAAACCACATGATAATCTCGCTAGATGCAGAAAAAGCATTTGCCAAAATCCAACACCCCTTCATGCTAAAAGTTCTGGAGAGAACGGGCATACAAGGACCATACCTAGAAATAATAAAGGCAATATACAACAAGCCAGTGGCCAACATCAAATTAAATGGAGAGAAACTTGAATCATTTCCTCTAAACTCAGGGACAAGACAAGGATGTCCACTTTCACCATATCTCTTCAATATAGTACTTGAAGTTCTTGCTAGAGCAATAAGACAACTAAAGGAGATCAAAGGGATAAACATTGGAAATGAAGAAGTCAAATTATCCCTATTTGCAGATGATATGATAGTATACATAAGGGACCTCAAAAATTCCACCAGAGAACTCTTACAGCTGATAAACACCTTCAGCAAGGTGGCTGGATAGAAAATTAACTCAAAAAAAATCAGAAGCCCTTCTTTATACAACAAACAAATTGGCTGAGAAAGAAATAAGGGAAACAACCCCCTTCACAATAGCCACAAACAACATAAAATACCTGGGGGTAACTCTAACCAAGCAAGTAAAGGACCTTTACAACAAGAACTTCAAGCCCTTGAAGAAAGAAATGGAAGAGGCCTTTAGAAGATGGAAAGATCTCCCATGCTCATGGATAGGTAGGATCAACATAATAAAAATGGCCATCCTACCAAAAGCAATATATAGATTCAATGCAATTCCTATCAAAATACCAACACAATTCTTTATAGACTTGGAAAGAGCCATTCTCAATTTCGTATGGAACAACAAAAAGCCCAGAATAGCTAAATCAATCCTGTACAATAAAAAAAAAAAAATCTGGAGGTATCACATTCCCAGATTTCAAGCTGTACTACAGAGCAATAGTAGTAAAAACAGCATGGTATTGGTATAGAAACAGACCAGTAGATCAATGGAATCGAATTGAAGATCCAGAAATAGACCCACACATTTATGGCCACCTTATTTTTGACAAAGAAGCTAAAATGGCACAATGGAAGAAGGACAGCATCTTCAACAAATGCTGCCGGTCCAAATGGATGCCCACTTGTAAAAGAATGAAATTTGACCCATACTTATCTCCTTGTACAAAACTTAAGTCCAAGTGGATCAAAGACCTTAGCATAAGGCCAGTCACACTAAATCTACTAGAAGAAAAAGTGGGAAAAGCCCTCAAACTCATTGGCACAGGTGACAACTGCCTGAACAGAACACCAACAGCTCAGGACCTGAGATCAACAATCAATAAATGGGACCTCATGAACCTGAAAAGCTTGTATAAGGCAAGAGACACTGTCATTCGAACAAAACGGCAGCGTACAGACTGGGAGAAAATCTTCACCAACCCCACATCTGACAGAGGGCTAATATCCAAAATCTACAAAGAAGTCAAGAAATTAAATGCCAAGAAACCAAATAATCCAATCAAAAAATGGGGGATGGAGCTAAATAGAGAATTCACAAAGGAGGAATCCCTAATGGCTGAGAGACACTTGAAGAAATGCTCAACATCCTTAATCATCAGAGAAATGTAACTCAAAACGACTCTGAGATTTCATCTCACACCTGTCAGAATGGCTAAGATCAAAAGCTCAAATGACAGCACATGCTGGCGAGGGTGTGGAGAAAGGGAACCCTACTCCATTGCTGGTGGAAGTGCAGGCTTGGGCAACCACTATGCAGGTCAGTCTGGCGATATCTTAGACAACTTGGAATAGCTTCGCCTCAGGACCCAGCCATACCACTTCTGAGTATACACCCAAATGTCTCCTCACAGAATCATAAGGAAGTTTCCTCATCTATGTTCATAGCAGCCTTATTTGTAATAGCTAGAAACTGGAAACAACCCAGATGTCCCTCAACCGAAGAATGGGTTAAAAAACTGTGGTACATCTTCACAATGGAATATTATTCAGCCATCAGGAACAATGAAATTATGCCATTTGCAGCCAAATGGATGGAACTAGAAAAGCTCATCCTGAGTGAGCTAACCCAGACTCAGAAGGATGCATATGGCATCTATTAACTTATAGTAGGATTTTAGCTATATAGTAGAGGATATCGATACCACAACCAACACAGCAAAGTGAACATGGACATAAACTTTTTATTTTTTTATTTTTATTTTTTATTCTTTTTTATCTGATTGCTTATCTGTTTGTTTGTTTTTTAGTTCTCTCTCCCTGGCAATGAGACACTTTTCACTGGTGGTACTGCCTGGTAGACCCCCAGTGTATGAGGAGGCTCTTGGCCCTCATATGACCTCTGAACTGGGATGAGGGATGTTATATAGGGACACTGCACTCCAGAGAATTGGGATGGAAGGGTCAGGGGTTAAAGAAAAAAATGAAATGTGAAGTTTTGCCCTTTTGCTACTAATTGTCATAAACTGTTTAGGATAATTAAGGAATGCAAACTAATAGTCATGCAAGCCTGTCATTTTGTTAGGTACTATGACAGTCTACTATAGTTATTTTCTAAGCTAATCAGAAATCAAGTTGCTAAGAGACAAGCAACATTTGCTTATCCTAATATAAGAGATAGATAGGGCCTCTTCAAAAACCTCAAGAGATCTGCAGAATATGGCATTCAAAGATGTGGTCTTAAATTAAGATTTTTTTGATATCGAGACAGGTCAACTCCTGACAGCACCCCCTATTCTACTCCAAGTAGAAGATGAATATCAAAGAATCTCCAGTGGGAGATGATTGAATTAGTGGCAAGCCTATCTCTTGTCAGGAAAAAACCCTTGCTTCAACTGTTTACAGAATGCTGTCCAAAAAGGACAAAACTTGGAAGCAGGTAAGTTGACAGCCTAGCTCTGCCAATCAGGGTAGGCAAGTCTTTCATAATTCCTGCTCTACAATCAATGTCTATCAGATAAATGGGTCCAAACGACTAAAGATCGATGCTGTAATGTATGGAGAGAAAATGGGAACTGTCCAGGCAGCCATTGGTGTGTCATTTCTTAGTTTTGGAAGCTGCAGGCCCTGCACTTCCTATATAATCAGATATATTTATCCCTCTCAGGTCTCTGAGGTCATTGAAGAATAGATAGCTAGAGTCTCATAATTAAATTTTGAGTTGTTTAGGAATCAAGAGAGTGTGCTGGATCTAAGAAGATGTTTTTAAAATTATGATGCAAGTTAATATGAAAACTGAGTTAGATATAGAACTTTAAACTCATGGAGATGGTTAGATAGTAGAACATTAAAGTCAGGTGTCAAATACATATGGAATGGACACTGGGAATGTATGCTAAGCCATATAACTCTCATAATTGTGGCCTATTTATTTCTGTTGTTTTGTATTATATTTATTATTATAAGAGAAAGAACCATTTGTTTGACTGAAAGGGGGAGCTGTTGGGGGGAAAAAGATATACCTTAAACTTAAAAATAAAAAAGGAAGGGGTTGGGTGGGTTGAGGAGGAAGAGGGTGGGAGGATGGGACTGGAGGGGGAGTAGGGAGGGGTTTTTGATTGAGATGTAACTTGAAGAAATAAAAAATAAAGAGGAAAAAAAAACTCCTGATAAAAAACTTCCAGGATATCTGGAACACTATGAAAAAAGCAAATTTAAGAATAATATGAATAAAGGAAGAAGAAACTTAACTCAATGACCCAGAAAATATTTTCAAAAAAATCATAGAAGAAAATTTTCCTAACCTAATGAAGAAGATGCCTATTAAAGTACAAGAAACATACAGAATATCAAATAGATTGGACCAGAAAAGAAAGTCCTCTCAGCACATAATAATCAAAACACTAAACATACAGAACAAGGAAAGAATATTAAAAGTAACAAGAGAAAAAGACCAATTAACATATAAAGGCAAGCCTATTGGAATTATACTTGACTTCTTAAAGAAATTATACTGACTTTAAAAACCAGAAGGGCCTAGACAGATGTCTTGCAAACTCTAAGAGGTCAGAGATATCAGCCCAGATTACTACACACAGCAAAACTTTCAATCGTCAAAGATGGAGTAAATAAGATACTTCACAATAAAGCCAAAGTTAAACAATATTGATCAACAAATCTAGCCCTATAGACAGTGCTGGAAGGAAAACTCCAACCTACAGAATTCAACAACAATGAAAACACAGTGAATACATAATCAAAAACCATCAAAATACAAAGGAACACACACACACACCAGAACCACCACCAACACCAACAACAAAATAACAGTAATAAATAATAATAACTTGTTATTGATATCTCTCAATGTCAATGGTCTCAATTTCCCAATAAAAAGACACATACTAAGAGAATGGATGTGAACAGAATCCACCCTTCTGCTGCACCTAAGAAACACACCTCAACATCAAGAATAAAGATTACCTTAGATAAAGGATTGGAAAAAGGTATTCTAGGAAAAACAGACCTAGGAAGCATACTAGTGTAGCCATTTTAATATCTCACAAAATGAATCTGAAACCAAAACTAATCAGAACATATAGGAAAGGATGATACACACTCATCAAAAGAAAAATCCAAGAGAACATTGCAACTCATGACATCTATGCTCCAAACACACCGGCACCCAAAATGGTAAAAGAAATTCTACTACATCTTAAATCACATATTGATCCTCACAAACTGATAGTGGAAGACTTCAATATCCCACTCTCACCAATAGACATGTCATCCAGACAGAAACTAAACAGAAATGCTGGAGCTAATTGACGTCATAAACCAAGTAGACCTAACAGATATTTACAGAACATTTCACCCAAGCAAAAAAAATATAGTCTTCTCTACATAGCAAGAAAGTTTCTCCATAGTTGATCATATACTTAAACACAAACTAAGTCTAAACAGATACAAGAAAATTGAAATAAGCTTAAAATCCTATCAAACAACCATGAATTAAAGTCAGAAGTCAACAACAACAGAAACAACAGAAAGCCTACAAACACAAAGAAACTAACAACTTTCTACTCAATGAAAAATGGGTCAAGACAGAAATTAGGGAAAAAAAATTAAAGACTTTCCAAAATTCAATGAAAATGAATACACAGCATATCCAAACTTACAGGTGCTAAGAAATAACCAAATACTACTGTTCTGCTAAAGGAAAGCAGCAATAAAATGACTCCTAGTAGCATTCTGCTCTACTCACAGATCAGTACCTTATTCAGCCATCCCCAGAGAATTTTCCTCCTGCAACAGATGGAAACCAAGATAGAGACACATCTGCTCATAGTGAGAAACCTTGGAACTTTCAGCCCTAAATCAAATGTTTCCATCAAATCCCTCCCCTTAGGGTTCAGGGTACCCCATGGAATAGCCAGTGAAAGGAGTTGATTAGCTGGAGGGGTTAGAGAACACCAAGACAGCAAGGCCCTTGAAGTGAACAGGATCAATCCATATATGAACCCACAGACACTGAGACAGAATGCACAGGGACTGCACTGTCTTCAAAAGATGGAGTCCTACATCCATCCTGCAACCCACAGACCCAAACAGACCAGAGCCTAGCACAATTATCCTACAAAAAACTCTACCCATCAGCGAGTCACAGACTTTATTGATTGTTAGTGGAGCACCTTACCCTAGCTTCGAGGCCATATCACAGCCCAGTACAAGAGGAAGCTCTTACACCTCATGTGACTGATGAACTGAGGGGGATTGATATGTGGCGGCTACCCTCATCTGAGGAGGAAGAGAGGACAGAGATGGGGGAAAGGGAGGGAGGGAGGGTGGGACCTGAAGGGGAGGAGGAAGGGGACTTTAATGGAGATGTGACTTGAAAAAATAAATTAGAGAGAGAGAGATGGAGTCATAGAGATGAAAGAAGAAGATATATGACCCCACCAATGACCTAGGAGCTATCTTCAATTGATAACCACTTGCAATTGAAATTTTAGTTTTCTCCAAGGGAGTCTCATTGGAGAACAAACTATTATTTTTTTTTTATAGTTAAGGAGAGGGGTTTTATTGTAGTTTTTAAATATTTATTTATGACTTCAGGTTACATCTCCATCACAGTATCCTCTTTCCACCCCTCCCAGTCCTGCCCTCCCATTCTCTATTCCCTAACACTTCCATCCCACTCCTCTGGAGTAGAGTGTCCCTACATAACAGTGCCCCGCCCCAGTTCAGCAGTCATATGAGGGCCAAGAGCCTCCTCATACACTAGGGGCCTACAAGGCAGCACCACTAGGGCAAAGTGTCTCATTGATAGGAAACAAAGTCTATGTTCCTGTTCCCCTTGGTGCATTGGTTGTAGTATAGTTATCCAGTACTATATGGCTAATATCTGATTATAAGAGAATAGATGCCATATGCAACCTTCTGAGTCTGGGTTAGGTCACTTAGGATGAGCTTCTCTAGTTCCATCCATTTGGCTGCAAATTGCATAATTCCGTTGTTTCTGATAGCTGGGTAGTATTCCATCATGTAGATGTACCACAGTTTTTTAATCCATTCTTCAGTTGACGGATATCTGGGTTGTTTGCAGTTTCTAGCTATTACAAATAAGGCTTCTATGAACATAGATGAGGAAACTTCCTTGTAATTTGGTGAGGAATCATTTGGATGTACACCCAGAAGTGGTATAGCTTGGTCCCAAGGCAGAGCTGTTCCAAGTTTTCTAAGATATCAAACTGAAAAGCTTCTGTAAGGCAAAGACACTGTCATTCGAAGAAAATGGCAGCCTACAGATTGGGAAAAAAAAATCTTCACCAACCCCACATCTGACAGAGGGCTAATAGCCAAAATTTACAAAGAACTCAAGAAATTAAATACCAAGAAACCAAACAATCCAATCAAAAAATGGGGAACAGAGCTAAACAAAGAATTCACAAAGGAGGAATCCCTAATGGCTGAGAGACACGTGAAGACATGCTCAGCATCCTTAATCATCACAGAAATGCAACTCAAAATGACTCTGAGATTCCATCTCACACCTGTCAGAATGGCTAAGATCAAAAGCTCAAATGACAGCACATGCTGGCAAGGGTGTGGGGAAAGCGGAACTCTCTTCCATTGCTGGTGGGAGTGCAGGCTTGTGGAACTACTATTAATGGTAGGTTGCAAGCCCAGCAATAGATGGCTAACAGAAAATGAACTCACTGGCATATATTGGAGAGTTCTAATGATGTGTCAAGGCTTTATATTTTATTTATTTTATTTTATTTTATTTTTCACTCCTTTTTCTCTATAGTTCCTTTGGATGTATATTATTGCTTTCAGTTTAGTATTTTTTGGGGATTCCTGTGTGTGTGAACAAGTTAGTCTTTGAGTTTATATTTGTTTCTTGTGCCATTTTGGGGGGGGCTCTTTTCTTTCTGTTTGTTTTGTTCTATTCTGAAGTGTTAGTTTTTGTTTTCTCTTATTATAATTATTGATTATTATTATTATGACTTTGAAACCTGTTTGTCTTCTAATGAGTGACAAAAAGGTGGTTTATCAATAGAATCAAACTAATGACACAGACATAAATCCATACACCTATTTTTGATAAAGGACACCTGCATTTTGATAAAGAAGTCAGAAATACACTCTGGAAAAACACCTCATCTTCAACAAAATGATATTCATCAAACTGGATGTCTGTATTAGGAAAATACAAGCAGATCTGTACTTATTCCCCTGCACAAAACACAACTTCAAATGGATCAATGACCTCAATATACAACCAGATACCTTGAATCTGATAAAAGAGTAAGTGTGGAGTAGTCTTGAATTCATTGGCACAGGAAAGAACTTTCTAAATAAAACACTGATAGCACAAGCATTAACACCAACAATTAATAAATGGGATTTCAAGAAGTTTACAAACTTCTGCATAACAAAGGACATCATCATTCAAGCAAAACAGCAGCCTACAGCATGGAAAAAATATCCATTATACATCTGATAGAGAGCTAGTTTGTAGAATATATAAACAAATAAAACAAAACATATATATGCACATAGAAGAGCCCAAATCCTCAAAAGATCCTAGTTTTGTTATGATATCATTTGAATTAAAGTTTTAGTCTTCCCACACAGTCAAACATTAGGTGGAGCTCTGGGAGCTGTATGTATGAGAGGAAGGAGGAACAGAGAGACTCCAAAGGGTCAAGATCAACAGAACCAACTAACCTAGACCCATACAGGCTTACAGCGACTGAAACACTAACCAAAATAACAAGAAAAAAATTAAGCTTAGACTTGACCTAGACCCCCCTCCCCCACCGATACAAATATAAAGGAAAGGCAACTTGATCTTCGTACAGATCCCTTAACAAGAAGTGGTGGGACGGTCTCAGTCATGGACTTTGTTACCTGTTAGTGGGACATTTTACCCTAGTTGAGCTGCCATATTGGGCCCCAGAGGAAGAGGAAGCTCTTAGCCCTCATGTGACTGATGAACTGAGGGGGGCTTATATGTGGGGCCCCTCACACCAGAAGAGTAGGATAGGTAGGAGAGGGACTAAAGGATGAGGGAGAGACCAGAAGGGGAGGAGGGATGGGGCTGTGATTGAGATGTAACTTGACTTAATAAATAAACTTATGAAAAAAAAGTTTTAGTCTTCCCCTAACTGCCCTTTATAAGAATATTGTTGGAAGAATACACAGCTTGGAAAGTGTAAAAGGATCACTGTATCACCAAGAATATACTAACCATACTATAAATATCCTTTAAAATGCCCCCAAAATGCCCTGCACAGAATTCAGAATAGTGCTACACTCTTCAGTGAGCCCCTCCAATCTCTTTCTGGAGAAGACTGTCCATGTGTATTGGCAAAATGCATTCCTTTGAGAAGACAAGAACCAAAAAGAAACCTTCACTCAGCCTCAGAACAATCTTGAACACATAGCATTAAAGGAAAGAAGACAATTTGAAAAACTGTACTGATATTCCATGAAAAAATATCACACTGGGAAGAGCAATATCAGTGGATGACATGGATTATCCGGAAGACAGAATGACCAGGTAGAGCACAGATATGAGAATACTCTGTGTTATAAAGTAATAACAGATACATGATATTATTACATTTGCCATCACCATAGAAACACACAACACTGAAGGTGAGACCTAATGTAAATTATGAAATGGAATGATACTAATGTGACTTATACATAAATCATAACAGATATTCCATGGTAGTGTTAAAATGTACATGGTAGGTTTGGTGCAGAGAGAGGCAACACAGGGAACTCATTCTGAACAATTTCCCTATGACCTTAAAACAACTTCTTAAAATATACAGTTTAAAGTACCATTCTACTGTCTAACCATCTCCATGAGTTTAAAGTTCTATATCTAACTCAGCTTTCATACTAACTTGCAACACAATTTTAAAAACATCTTCTTAGATCCAGAACACCCTCTTGATTCCTAAACAACTCAAAATTTAACTATGAGACTCTAGCTATCTCTTCTTCAACCACCTCAGAGACCTGAGAGGGATAAATATATCTGATTATATAGGAAGTGCAGGGCCTGCAGCTTCCAAAATTAAGAAATGACATATCAGTGGCTGCCTGGACAATTCCCATTTTCTCTCCATACGTTACAGCATCGATCTTCAGCCATTTGGCCCCGTTTCTTTGACAGACATTGATTGTAAAGCAGGAATAAAGTCAGGTGCCAAATACATATGGACTGGACATTGGGAATGTATACTAAGCCATAATACTCTCATAATAGTGGCCTATTTATTTCTGTTGTTTTGTATTGTATTTATTGTTATAAGAGAAAGAACCATTTGTTAGACTGAAAGGGGGAACTGTTGGGGGAAAAAGATATACCTTAAACTAAAAAAAAAGAGTAGAGGATGGGGGTGTTGAGGGGGAAGAGGGTGGAAAGGGGGGACAGGAGGGGGGAGTAGGGAGGGATTGTGATTGAGATGTAACTTGAAGAAATAAAAAAAATTATACATGTAGGTGCGATAAACAGCACTGACTTATATAACATTAAAATAAAAATTTCCTATTTAAAAAAAAATAAAGTACCATTATGTGAATAATTGCAGGAAGCAGGGTAGTACATCGTACACAAAAACTATCTTACTGAATTCTAATAACTGAACAGTGGAAAGTTGGACTTTGCAATACAGAAACCTTGGGGTTGAAGTTATTATTAATACTGAAATTATTAGTGAAAGCACTAGCAACGAGCATTATTGTGGGCTACAATAAATAGTTCAACATAAGATACTTCCTTGCCAAAAAAAAACTTATGGAAATGTAGTAGAGCCCCTAAATATAACTTGGAGTTTACAAGAGACATATAGAAGGAAAGTTTAAGTAACTAATGAGTGGGGGGAAAAATCAGAGAATGTGAGTCATTCTATAACAGTGCCTGCAGGTTCTATAAGAATCTTCTCAATAAATTTTAATTTATTGGGGAAGAGTCCCTTTCACAACAGGGTACTAAAGACATAAGCAAATGCATTGTATGATGGTGATGGATATTCAGGTCAGGTGGGGAAACCTGAGTGTGAGTTACTAGCAGATGTTCATGTGCATTGATTTTATTAGGGCTAATAATTTTACTGGGGCTTTGTGACATGCCTTCCTTGCTAGAGGAGCCCTGACTGCTCTTAAAACAGCACCATGGCCTTTGAAGATTCTCACAAGTGATTCTGCCAGAGACTGAGAAGAGCAGATGTAATAAAATGTTTGGTCCAGTTGTCTGAGTTAAGTGTTTATTCCTGGGATGTTTTTGTGATCTCAAGTTTTGTGAGTGCTAGAAATTTTTCATAATAAAAAATTAGGAGTAAAAAACATGTATCCTGACCATCAAATTGTTTAAATAAGTCAGCAACTTTATTACATAATTCTCTCTTTAAGCTAAGGAAGTGTTTGTGTTCTGTGTAGAAATGCTTTCATGAACAGACAAAGGGCTGATGACAATAACAGAATGACACCATGGGAAAAGACAATCTATCAGAGGTATCCCCACACAATGTTTATATAAAGCTCTACAAAGCTTTAGTGTACATTTTTATTTGGTGGAGAAGTGTTCTTTCACACACAAAGGTGCATCTCTCAACCCTGGCCATTTTGACAGCTGAATTTTATATATATATCAGTCAAAAAAAATATATATATATGGTTCAGTGCTGCAAATGTGGGGGGAGTAACAAGAACGTTCCAATGGTTGATGTATCTGTGTTGGGTTCTTAGATGCCAAAAATGTGGAAGGACTCATTGAACAAATTCATATGAGACAAATCTTCTAGCTGCTGACACAAGTCATGTTTGTTTCAGCTTCTGTGAAGGCACCTTTGCCATCTGTCTTAGTTAGGGTTGCTATTGCTGGGATGAAACACCATGGCATGAGCAACTTGGGGAGAAAGGGGGTCATTTCGATTACATTCCCACATTGTACTCTATCATTGAAAAACTCAGGGTTGGAACCTGGAGGAAGGAGCTAATCCAGAGGCAATGGAGAAACTGGTTACAGCCTTGTTCTTTGTGGTTTGCTCAGCTTGATTTCTTATAGCACCCAGGATCATCAGCCCATGGATATCAAGATCCAGAGTGAGCTGGGTCCTCCCACATTGTTGATCAACCAAAAAAAAAAAAAAAATGCACCACAGGCTTTCCCACAGGCCAGTCTGGTGGAGGAGTTTTCTTAGTTAAGGGTTCCTCTTCCAAAATGACTTTAGTTTGTGTCATGTTGACATAAAACTAGTCAGCACATGATCTTAATGTAATATTATTTAGACTTATTTAGATTCTTTGGTATCTCAGAATATTCTGTATATCATTGTTAAAACCTGGTTTTTCTGAGTATGACTGAATACGTTTCATAGATGGGGCCATGAATTAATGTATTATCTCCAACAGCTCATTATTACTCCTTTCTAGTAGATTTTCTTTGTTTTCTGTGGCTTCTGTCAGGTTAAGGAGATGGTGTGATGAAAGAAGAAGGGAACCGCACAGGGAAAGAAGTTAAGTACTTGTAGGGCTTGTGTGTGCTAAAGGGAACCCCTGTGATCCCCTGCACTTGGTTTGTGTATGCCACAACATATGTATACAAGAACCTATACCTGCTCTGCTAAGAGGATCTTACACCTACCAACAGACAGCACGTAAAATGTGACTTAGATGAACTCCTATGCAAACCCCTCTTCCCAGTTCTCCTGGATATTTTTATCATGTATGTCCAGCTGGAAACCACAGAGATGTTTCACCGTGAGTTATTATAGACCATATTTATCATATTTATGGATGGATGACTGCAAAGCTGCTGTTATTATCAAAGAAGAGTTTGGGAGCAGGGAAAAAAACTATTTGCAATGTATTTGCAGTTGGTAAAATTGCTTTTACATTTGCTATTTCATTACATGTGGCACTGTGGGAACCCAGTAGTATGCTTACCTCACAGATGCAGAAACTACGATTCAAAAAAGCTAAGCATGTCTGAAGTTCTCAAGGAGTCACAGCATCTGAATCCATGCCTGCAGATATGAACCTGCGAATCCCAGCCTCAAAATCCATGTGAAAGTAGTACTAATGCCCATCCCAGTTTCACAGCCTGCCCATCAACTCAAAGCCCTTAGCACATGTCTGAAAAGTGAAGGAAGGCCCTCATGAGTTAAATCCCAGTTTATCGAAAGTTATTTCAGGATGTTGCCTTTATAACAGCCAAAAAAGGAAGGGTTCTGAAATCATAGAGTCTGGGCTGCAATCCAAACCTACCCATAAGTGGTGCAATACTTGGCCAGTTGTATACCCACATGCGCTTCCTTGTTAACCCTCTGGATGACAGAATGTCAAATGAAGAAAGGCAAGGAAATTAGGAAGTGACAACTGGTGCCTGATAAGTGTTTTCTCATCATAATGCTTCATGACCTCTTTCTGATTCCTGGGTAACTCTGAATACCCAAGCACCCACCAGGGAACAATAATTCTTAGGGCCAACAGTAGCCACATCAGGGATTGTGTGTATTTTTTAAATGTTTTTCTAAAATTGAATGCTTTCAATCTGAAAGTGCAGTTCAGTGGACATTTAAGTGATGGCTTCTGTCTTTAAAATGGAAATCCCTTATCCTACAAGTAGTTCCAAGCATAATATGTTACTGGAGTTTAATAATTATTATAACAAAATTAAGTTAATTCCTTTCTACATACTTCAAGTCATATATTTTGAGAATCAACATTCTAAGAAGAGAATAATGAGAGGAAAACCCCAGTCCTAACTTGTTCTCCCTATACTCTTTGGCCCAGAGGCTCTTCTCTGTCATACCTATAATTGTTTTTACTAGAAGATCAGATATGGGTTGCTTATATCACTGAAATGCAGTACATGTTATTTGAGAGCTCTGCTTGCCCAGGAAGGACTATATAAGCTTGAGAAGACAATGGATTTTCTATATCTTGATCTCTTTCCTAATTAGAAACTGGAATCAACATTAACTCTAAATATCAAGGTAAATGCAAATCACTCAAATAACGTCTCATGGACTTAAGATTTTTACAAAATCCAGGTAAGTTTATGGAAACAGTCTGTTCTATCTTGAAGGAAGCATTATAGATAAACTAAAAGCATATCCTCTTTACATTCTTTCTTTCACTCCTCTACTAAGAATGACTCTCCCTGTCACTCAACCCTAGGACAGAGTCATTTGTGAAGATGATACCTGTGACACGTACTGTGCTGAAGCCTGTGTGCACTTTGCTTCTGTGTCTCAGGGCTGCACTTGGTGGAGACTGTCACTCAACATCTTTGAAACCCAACGCTTGATCATTTGAACCCAACTTCCCTCCTTTTCTTTCTTCTTTTCTGAAGTTCACATAAATATTTACAGTGACAATTTGGGAATAAAATTCTTCTCTTTCTATCTTCTCCCAGTGAAAATTACTGGTAGGACAAAGCTGACAGCAAGGTAACGATATTTTTTGATGTTTTCTGGCTACCTTAGTATGACATCCCAAAGTTAATCCTTGATTGTTTTGAAATTAAGCCTTGAAAGACAATTCTTTTATCAGACCCAAATCTTGTCTTTTGCAGAGGATGAGAAGGTGTGTACTGTCATTTAGAATTTAAGAGCATGGACACTGAAGTCCTGATGTGGCATCCACTTTTGTCTCCAATATTACTAACTGTGGTTTGCTTGGCTTCTTAGTTACTGCACTTTTGCTACTACGATGGAATCCCTTGTCAAACTTAAATGACTTCATGCTTGCTGAGCACTTGCGATTTGCCTAGTATGTGAATTTTCATAGCATTAATAGCAACCATATGACAGCATTTTTAACATCATCATTATGATGAATATTCCATTGAGGTGCTCTGGCTTAAGTACAGATTTTATAAGTTCCTATATCTAATTATCTCCATAAGATGGTGGTGTAGGGTTATTAAAGTATGACAGAAGAAAATTATTAAAAATCAGAAAATGTGATCAAATATAAGATCATCTATTTTTTTTAAATACTTTTTTTTTTCTTCAAGTTACATCTCAGTAACAAACCCCTCCCTATTCCCCCTTCCTATCCCACCCTTCCACCCTCTTCCCCCCAGAAGTTTCCCCTTTCAGTCCAACAGATGGTTCCTTCTCTTATAACAGTAAGTATTATACAAAACAATAGATATAAATATGCCACATTTATGAGAGTTAAATGGCCCAGTATACCTTCCTAATGTCCAGTTTATACATATTTGGCCCCTGACTTTAACATTCTACTATCTAACCAACTCCATGAGTTTAAAGGTCTATATGTGACTCAACATTCATACTATCTTGCAACACACTTTTAAGAGTATCTTCTTAGATCTATAACACCCTCTTGATTCCTAAACAATTCAAAATTTAACTATGAGACTCTAGCTGTCTATTCTTCAACCACCTCAGAGACCTCAGAGGGATAAATATATTTGCTTATATAGGAAGTGCAGGGCCTGCAGCTTCCAAAACTAAAAAAGAACATACCAATGACTGCCTGGACAGTTCCCATTTTCTCTCCATACATTCCAGCATCAATCTTCAGCCTTTGGGTCCTGTTTCTCTGACAGACATTTGTTGTAGAGCAGGGATTATGAAGGACTTACCTACCCTGTCTTGGCAGAGTTAGGCTGTCGACTTCCCTGCTACCAAGTTTTGTCCTTTTTGGACAGCAGTCTGTCTGCAGTTGGTGCAAGGGGTTTTTTCATGCCAAGAGATAGGCTTGCCACTAATTCAACCATCTTACAGTGGAGGTTCTTCGATGCTTATCTTCTACTTGGAGTAGAATAGGGGGTGCTGTCAGGCGCTATGTCTTGATATAAAAAAAAAATCTTGATTTAAGATAACATCTTTGAATGCCATATTCTGCAGATCTCTTGGGGTTTTTGAAGATGCCCTATCCATCTCTTGTATTTAGATAAGCAAATGTTGCTTGCCTCTTAGCAACTTGATTACTGGGTAGTTTAGAGAATATCTGTGATAGACTGTCATAGTAGCTAACAAAGTGACATGTTTGCATGACTAGGAGTTTGTTTTAACTATCCTAGACCGTCTTAGACGGTTGGTATCAAGAGGTCAGAGCTTCACATTTTATTTTTAAGTATCTCTAGGTATGATACTATTAGGAAGCGTTACCTTTAAATTTGTATCAATATACAAAGATCTATTCAATTGTGGTTAAATATACTCTTAATTATGTATCAATATACCAAGATCAATGCCTATGTAGCCCAATATAATCTTAATATTACATCCATATGCAATGGTCAATACCATTGTGGCCAACTATAATCTTAATTTTGTATCAATATACAAAGATCAATACCGATGTAATCCAATACAATCTTATTTTTGCACAATAAACAATGGTCAATACCACTTTAGCCAAATAACCTACTAATTTTGTATCAATATACAAAGGTATAAGGGCATATTCAATAATCTGCCCCTTCTTCTTGGACCTTCCTGTGCTATGTCTATATCTCATTTTTCTCAAGCCCATGCACTCCTACATAGGAGAAGAAGAAGGATACAGAAAAGGAAAAGTAGGAATTCCCTGGGGCTAACCTCCAAAACCCATTAAGACAGGACCATTTATT
>CAJQZJ010032633.1:3091935-3108811 GCA_907164525.1 Lophiomys imhausi | reverse complement strand
TACTAATTTTGTATCAATATACAAAGGTATAAGGGCATATTCAATAATCTGCCCCTTCTTCTTGGACCTTCCTGTGCTATGTCTATATCTCATTTTTCTCAAGCCCATGCACTCCTACATAGGAGAAGAAGAAGGATACAGAAAAGGAAAAGTAGGAATTCCCTGGGGCTAACCTCCAAAACCCATTAAGACAGGACCATTTATCAGCTTGTAGTCTCTTCCCCTACATATCAGAGTTTTCAGTTATCCTTCAAATAACCTAAAAGAAGGGTGGAGAAACATCTTCCCCATCCACTGGGCATGGGACGTCGCTCTCTTAAAGTGACTTCCTGCTGATTTGGGTCGTAGTAGACCTGTTTGGGGCCTGAACCCAAATGGGAAAAATGATTAAAAATGTTAGTACACTCCTTTTATGTTCAGTCCTTCTGTTCTCAGCTGTTTAGATGACCTAAGGGGTTTGTAGGCAGAAGCTGATCTTGCAGGCTTCACTGAGGTTCCTGCCAGGGCATTGTGTAGAGCTGAGTGGTCCCAGTGACATTGGATTGCTGTGGTGGTTGCAGGCCCCCGATGGAGACAGCTGTTGAGGAAGTCTGCCAGGCAGAATCAACTGCGTCACTCGTCCTCCTTGGTGCCTGATTCTGCTCTCTGCTGAGGATTCCGCTGTCCAGCTGTCCCCGGGCTCCCCTAATGGACACTTCGATTCTCCTGGAATGATAAGAACAGAGCCCTGCCCCAATCCCAACCCTAGGACAATTGCCCTCTTTTTTTTGTTTTGTTTTTTTTTTTTTTGGGTGGGGGTGGGGGGGGGCTAGGTAGTACTTCTCCTGAAGCAAATTTGGCCTTCTGACAACATACAAAGCGTTATCTTTCAATCCGGGTTAAAGAAGAAATCATTCTGTCACCTTGGAGCTAAACCAGCTCTAGTGTATATATTTTGAGATCCCAAAGGACAATCTGCCTGCATCGAGAAGGCCTTTTGTAAGTAGCCTCCAAACCTAGGTCCCTCCAAATCCCATGTGTGTGTCTCTGAACTCTAATTATTGGGATCAGGGACCTGTGTTTCCCATCTGAAGGGATCAAAGATGTGTTCCACCACTCCTGGATCGAAGTCTTTCTCTATTTAGAGTTTGCCCTGCATCAGGCTGACCCTGAGCTCCGGGATCTGAACGTTTCTGTCTCCAGTGTGCTGGGAGCTGGGACCAAGGGTGTACTCTTCTTGAATGGTGGGACCAAGAGTATGCACCCTCACCACCCCGCTCCGTATGACTCCAGAATACATAAGACCACCAACTCTACGGTGCCCGCTGCCCCCCCCCCCGTCTCCACTGAAGTCAAAGGCATGGGCCAATACCACAATTCTCTTGTATTTTACCTTAGCTCCACGTCTTCTCTACACCTGGAGGTCTGCAAAACCAGGCCGAATGGCTGTATCCTCTATTCCATTCACAGTGTTTCAGCCCTGCCCCCTGCCTTTTTTTTTTTAGTTAATAAATTTATTTGTTTGTTGCTTCAGGTTACATCCTTATCATATTGTCCTCTTTTCCTGCTTCCCAGTCCCACCCTCCCATGCTCTACCCCCTGACCCTTCCGTCTTGTTCCTCTGGGGTGGAGTGTCCCTGCCTAACTTTCTCTCACCACAGATCAGGAGTCATATGAGGGCCAAGAGCCTCTTCATTCACCGGGGGCCTACGAGGCAGTACTGCCAGTGAATGGTGTCTCATTGCTACTGGGGGAATACTAAAAAAAAAGACCAACAAACACACAAACCCACAAAAACAAAGAATATCAACAAAAAAAGAGAGGAAAAATAGAAGGGAAAAGGAAAAAGAAAAAAGAAAAGAAGAAGGAAAAAGAAAAAGATAAAAAAAAATTATGTCTTTGTTCCTTTTGGTGTGTTGGTTGTAGTACAGATATCCTGTACGATATAGTTAAAATCCTACTATAAGTGAATAGATGGCATGTGCATCCTTCTGAGACTGGGTTAGGTCACTCAGGATAAGCTCCTCTAGATCCATCCATTTGGCTGCAAATTGCATGATTTCATTGTTTCTGATAGCTGAGTAATATTCCATTGTATAGATGTACCACAATTTTTTATTCCATTCTTCAGTTGAGGGACATCTGGGTTGTTTCCAATATCTAGCTATTACAAATAAGGCTGCTATGAACATAGATGAGGAGACTTCCCTATGTCTCCGTGAGAGGTCCTTTGGGTGTATACCCAGAAGTGGTATGGCTGGGTCCTGAGGCAAGGTTATTCCTAGATTTCTAAGATATCGCCAGACAGACCTCCATAGTGGTTGCACAAGTCTGCACCCCCACCAGCAATGGAGTAGGGTTCCCCTTTCTCCACACCCTCGCCAGCATGCGCTATCATTTGAGCTCTTTATCTTAGCCATTCTAACAGGTGTTAGGTGGAATCTCAGGGTCGTCTTGAGTTGCATTTCTCTGATTAAGGATGTTGAACATTTCTTCAGGTGTCTCTCAGCCCTTAGGGATTCCTCCTTTGTGAATTCTCTATTTAGCTCCATCTCCCATTTTTTGATTGGATTATTTGGTTTCTTGGCATTTAGTTTCTTGAGTTCTTTGTAGATTTTAGATAACAGCCCTCTATCAGATGTGGGGTTGGTGAAGATTTTCTCCCAGTCTGTTGGTTGCCGTTTTGTTCGAATGATAGTGTCCTTTGCCTTACAGAAGCTTTTTTTTCAGTTTCATGAGGTCCCATTTATTGATTGTTGATCTCAGGTCCTGAGCTGTTGGTGTTCTGTTCAGGAAGTTGTCACCTGTGCCAATGAGTTCAAGGGTTTCTCCTACTTTTTCTTCTAGTATCTTTAGTGTGGCTGGCCTTATGTTAAGGTCTTTGATCCACTTGGAATTAAGTTTTGTACAGGGTGATAGGTATGGGTCTAATTTCATTCTTTTGCAAGTGGACATCCAGTTGGACCAGCACCATTTGTTGAAGATGCTGTCCTTCTTCCATTGTGCGTTTTTGGCTTCTTTGTCAAAGATTAGTTGGCCATAGGTGTTTGGATCCATGTTTGGGTCTTCAATTCGATTCCATTGATTCACTGGTCTGTTTCTATACCAGTACCATGCTGTTTTTATTACTGTTGCTCTGTAGTACAGCTTGAAATCTGGGATGGTGATACCTCCAGATGTTTTTTCATTGGACAGGATTGATTTAGCTATTCTGGGCTTTTTGTTGTTCCATATGAAGTTGAGAATAGCTTTTTCCAGGTCTATAAAGAATTGTGTTGGTATTTTGATAGGAATTGCATTAAATCTATATATTGCTTTTGGTAGGATAGCCATTTTTATTATGTTGATCTTACCTATCCATGAGCATGGGAGATCTTTCCATCTTCTAAAGGCCTCTTCCATTTCTTTCTTCAGGGGCTTGAAATTCTTGTTATATAGGTCCTTTACATGCTTGGTTAGAGTTACCCCCAGGTATTTTATGTTGTTTGTGGCTATTGTGAAGGAGGTTGTTTCCCTTATTTCTTTCTCAGTATATTTGTTTGTTGTATAAAGAAGGGCTTCTGATTTTTTTGAGTTAATTTTGTATCCAGCCACCTTGCTGAAGTTGTTTATCAGCTGTAAGAGTTCTTTGGTGGAGTTTTTGGGGTCGCTTATGTATACTAACATATCATCTGAGAATGGGATAATTTGACTTCTTCATTTCCAATGTTTATCCCTTTGATCTCCTTTAGTTGTCTTATTGCTCTAGCAAGGACTTCAAGTACTATATTGAAGAGATATGGTGAAAGTGGACATCCTTGTCTTGTCCCTGAGTTTAGAGGAAATGCTTCAAGCTTCTCTCCATTTAATTTGATGTTGGCTACTGGCTTGCTGTATATTGCCTTTATTATTTCTAGGTATGGTCCTTGTATGCCCGTTCTCTCCAGAACTTTTAGCATGAAGGGGTGTTGGATTTTGTCAAATGCTTTTTCTGCATCTAGCGAGATTATCATGTGGTTTTTTTCTTTCACCTTGTTTATGTGGTGAATTACATTGATAGACTTTCGTATATTGAACCATCCCTGCATTCCAGGGATGAAGCCTACTTGATCATGGTGTATGATCCTTTTGATGTGTTCTTGAATTCGGTTTGCTAGTATTTTATTAAGTATTTTTGCATCTATGTTCATGAGGGAGATTGGTCTGAAGTTCTCTTTCTTTGTTGGGTCTTTGTGTGGTTTAGGAATCAGAATGACAGTGGCCTCATAGAATGAGTTTGGCAGTGATCTTTCTGTTTCTATGTGGTGGAAGAGTTTGAAAAGTAATGGTGTTAGTTCCTCTTTGAAGGTCCGGTAGAATTCCATGCTAAAGCCATCTGGCCCTGGGCTTTTTTTTGGTTGGAAGATTATTAATGACTGTTTCTATTTCCTTGGGGGTTATTGGGCTGTTTAAGCTGTTAATCTGATTTTGATGTAGTTTTGGTAGGTGGAATTTATCGAGGAAATTGTCCATTTCGCTTAGGTTTTCAAATTTAGTGGAATATAGATTTTTAAAGTAATGCCCGAATATTTTCTGGATCTCCTCAATGTCTGTTGTTATTTCTCCCTTTTCATTTCTGATTTTGTTGATTTGTGTTCTTTCCCTTTGCATTTTAGTTAATTTGGCTAGGGGTCTGTCTATTTTGTTCATTTTCTCAAAGAACCAACTCTTGGTTTCATTGATTCTTTGTATAGTTCTTTTTGATTCTAAGTTGTTGATTTCAGCTCTAAGTTTGATGATTTCCTGTCTTCTGCTCTTCTTGGGAGTGTTTGTTTCTTTTTTTTCCAATTCACCCAGCTTAGCTGTTAGTTCACTAATATTAGCTGTCACAATTTTCTTTTTGAAAGCACTTAGTGCTATGAACTTTCCTCGTAGCACAGCTTTCAATGTATCCCATAGGTTTGTGTATGTTTTGTCTTCATTGTCGTTGGATTTTAAGAAGTCTTTGATTTCCTTCTTTATTTCTTCCCTGACCCAGTGGTCATCCAGTAAGGAGCTGTTCAATTTCCATGTGTGTGTAGGCTTTCTGTTGATTCTTTTGCTGTTGAAGACCAGCTTTATTCCGTGGTGGTCTGATAAGATACAAGGTGTTATTTCAATTTTCTTGTATCTATTGAGTCTATCCTTGTGACCAATTATGTGGTCGATTTTGGAGAAGGTTCCGTAAGGTGCTGAGAAAAAGGTGTATTCCTTTGTGTTTGGGTGAAACGTTCTGTAGATATCTGTTAGGTCCATTTGTTTCATGATCTCTGTTAGACTCAATATTTCTCTGTTTGTCTTCTGTCTTGATGATCTGTCCTTTGTTGTGAGTGGGGTGTTGAAGTCTTCCACTACTAATGTGTTGTGATCAACGTACGCTTTAAGTTTTAGAAGTGTTTCTTTTACGAAAGTAGGTGCCTTTGTATTTGGGGCATAGATGTTCAGTATTGAAATTTCCTCTTGATGAATATTCCCTTTAATGAGTATATAGTGCCCTTCTTTGTCTTTCTTCATTAACTTCAGTTGGAAGTCTGTTTTGTTTGATATTAGGATGGCTACTCCAGCTTGCTTCCTGGGTCCATTTGCTTGGAAAACCTTTTCCCAGCCCTTTACTCTGAGGCAGTGTCTATCTTTCGTAGTTAGATGTGTCTCTTGTATACAGCATAAGGAAGGGTCTTGCTTGTGGATCCACTCTGTAAACCTATGTCTTTTTATTGGGGAGTTGAGTCCATTGATGTTGATGGATATTGTTGACCTGGGGTTGTTATTTCCCATTAGTTTGGTATAGGTGGTGGTCCTGTGCCTCTTTTGGTTTAGTTGCTGAGGGGTTTTCTATTCCCTTTGATTTCTTGGGTGGAGTTTTCTTCTCTGGGTTGGGATTTTCCTTCTAGGATTTTCTGTAGGGCTGGGTTTGTGGGTAGATATTGTTTAAATTTGATTTTGTCGTGGAATATCTTGTTTTCTCCATCTATGTTGATAGAGAGTTTTGCTAGGTAAAGTAGTCTGGCTGGGCACCTATGATCTCTCAGGACTTGTAGTATATCTGACCAGGCCCTTCTAGCTTTTAACGTTTCTGGGGAGAATTCAGGTGTAATTCTGATGTGTCTGACATTGTATGTGACTTGACCTTTTTCTCTTACAGCTTTTAATATTCTTTCTTTGTTCTGTACATTTGGAGTTTCAATTATTAAGTGGCGAAAGGAGTTTCTTTTCTGGTCTAATCTGTTTGGTGTTCTGTAAGCCTCTTGGATTTTTATTGGCATCTCTTTTTTCAGGTTTGGGAAGTTTTCCTCTATGATTTTGTTGAAGATATTTCCTGGACCTTGGAGTCGGGAGTCCTCTCTTTCCTCTATACCTATAATTCTTAAGTTCCGTCTTTTCATTGAGTCCTTGATTTCTTGGATGTTGTGGGTGAGAGATTTTTTAGCCTTCTCATTTTCTTTGGATGTTGTACTGATTTCTTCCATTGAATCTTCCATGCCTGAGATCCTGTCTTCCATCTCTTGCATCCTATTGTTGATACTCACATCCGTAGTTCCTGTTCTCTTCCCTTGGTTCTCCACTTCCTCTTTTAACTCTGACTGTGTTTTCTTTATTGTTTCTATTTCTATTTTCATGTCTTGTATGGTTTTGTTCGTTTTGTACATTTCCTTCTCCATCTTGCTTGTTTTTGTATGAAAATCTTTCATGGCTTTTTCCTTTTCCTGTGCAAGCTCTGTCACCTTGGCTTGGAGCTCTTTAATGGTGTTGTTCCTTGTTTTGACTTGTAGAATTGTGGCTTCTTTGAATTCCTTCATAGATTTAAGTTCTTCTTGCAGGGACTCTATCACTTTCCATAATGCAGAATTGTCAATGTTTTCAGGTGTTTCTGTTGGTGTGTGGTCATCCGAATTGGATGAGCTAGGATGATTCTGCTTTGTTGCAGTCATAATTCCTTGATTTCTTTTTTTTTTTTTTTTTGACTTTTCGCCATTGGATGCATTTAGCTGTCTGTTTTCTGTGCTTGGAACCACAGTGGATGATTTGGTGCAGGGGACGAGTTACTTGGCTATCTGTCGTTGCTTACAGGGGGATTTCAAGGTCACTGTGGTTTTAATCGCCTGAGGCACTGTGAGCTGGTGCAGCCTATTCCCTGGTTGTGAGTAATGGACCAGGATTGTTTCACTGCTCCCAATTCAGACTTCCCTATGTTGCACTCTGAGTTATCAGCCTGTAATGGTTCTGATGGTATGGGCCTGTTTGCCCAGGCACAGATTCTGTGGGCTTTGTTTGTCGTCATGGAGGCTGACAGGGTCTGGTTCCATGCCTAATATGTCTGGATTTTCCAGGATACAGCTATGGTCCCGATTTCTGGTTTATCTCTAGGCTTCTCGCCACAGGGCTGGACTCTGTGCCTGATTCCCTTCCTGTCTGCGCCGCCACGGATCCCGTGGGTACCCCAAGCCCCGGATCCTCCGGCTGCCTGAGTGGACCTCTCATCCCAGCAGCTCAGCAGTGGGTGCATGAATCCCTGGCCCCGCCCATGCCTGTCTCTCTCCCCAGATGACCTGCCGTGGGTTCGCAGGGATTTGGCCCTGCCAGCCATGCTCCCTCCTCAGCTTCGCTACTGTGAGTGTGCGGGATTCGGCCCCTCCCGCCCGCCTTTGTGTTCCCAGCTTCCCACGCTCTCTTGGAACCTCCCGCCCTCCGCTTCACGAGCGGCTATGGACCACCTGCTGAGCCCCCTGTTTGTTCCTTGCTAAGCCTTCCACTATCTCGCAAAGTTTTTTAAGTGGGTATAAGTTCAACCTGATGTGTGGGGAGTCCAATAGGCCAGCGATCTATGGCCAAGTGGACCCTGATTCTGCCTGCTGTAAGTTGGGATCGATCTTAACAGGCGCCTCTCCAAATGGGAGTTCCCGAATCCCAGGTTTAGTGGCTTCCGTGTCTGTGAGAGATGGGGAGAGCCTTGCCCTGGGACTTTTAACTGTCCCTTGGGAGCTGTGAGTGTTCCCGGGGGGGTGGGGTCTAGCCCCTCCGGTTTTTGCACAGTGCCCAATAACTCTGTGTTTTTTATGGCTCTTTTTCCCCCCGCATTCAAAATTCGTCAGTGTAGGTCGACGCCTTCTTGGCCCCGTCGATCATCTATTTTTTTAAAAGGTGGCTGTGGGTAAAGGACCCATTAGTTCCAAGAACAGCCTATTCTAGTTGTGAAAACCTTGATGACAGTTACAGAGGCTTCTGTCCTTTACCAGATAGCTATGTGACCGTCCAAAAAAACTACTTGATGTTTGCTATTTCAGTATAAAATAGCAATACTATACTTAGCTTATACCTATCAAAAATTATTATATGAATCAGGTAAAAAGATATAGAGGTTTTATTTGCACTACAATATTATTTCTCTATTATTATTAAACAGCTACCAAGTGAAAGTGCATTTCTCCTAGACCATAAAGCATATTCATTTATGTGCTGTATAGTTTTTGTTTGTTTTGTTTTGTTTTGTTTGTCAACTTGACACAAGCCAGTATCATCTGGGAAAAGTGAGCCCCAGTTGAAAAAAAAATGTATCTATCACATTGGTCTGCAGGCAAATCTGAGAGGTATGCATTTTCTTGATTGGTGCGATTGATGTGGGAGGACCCAGTTCACTCTGCATGGTGACACCCCAGGCAGGTGGTCATGGATTGTGTAAGAAAACTTGCTGAACAACCCCATAAGTAGCATTCCTCTACAATCTCTGCTTCAGTTTATGCTTCAGGTTCCTGCTTTTAATTCCTGTCCTGACTTCCCTTCATGAAGGACTGTAATCTCTAAGGTAAATTAAGCCCTTTCTTCCCTAATTTACTTTTGCTCATTGTCTTTATTACAGCAATAGAAAACAAAAAGACATTACCATAGAAAAATGACTGGACCAAGTGTCCATAGTCTTAGCTTACTTATCATGTAAGGCTGTGAGTCAAGGCATAAAGAGTTTATGTCCTTAACTACAAAGCTATTCTTTATTCTAATTTTTTTTAATTCTTTATTCTATTCTTTATTCTATGGCACATCTATCAATCAGATTATCTGAAAAAAAGTCCTATAAATTAAGATTTTTCTAGTTAATATAAAGTGTTCTCATAATCATTATTTATATAATTCACAACACAGCAGTTTTGACAATTTCTACTAAGGCATGTAATTTGAAAATAATATCTCAAATATAAAGCTTTTGCACTACATGATACTCTGTATCACAGCTGTTTTAATGAAATGGACTTACCAGCTACTTTTCTCTTTATTAGGACATTGCTTTCTTCAATCAAACAACATGAACCCAGTGGCAGACACAGTCATCTTTTTTGGAAAGTTTCTGTATTTCTTTTTAGAATCTTTAGTTTTCAAGATAATTCCTGCAAGGAAAAAAGATGTTTCCAGAGAGATTGTACTTATAACAGGAGCTGGAAGTGGACTTGGGAGGCAACTGGCCATGCATTTCGCCAGCCACGGGGCCACTTTAGTTCTCTGGGATATTAACCAGGAAGGCAATATGGAAACATGTAGATTGGCCAAAGAAAAGGGTGATGTGAAAGCCTTTGCCTATAAGTGTGACTGTAGCAACAGAAAAGAGGTCTACAGGGTTGCTGATCAGGTGAGCTCATTGCTGCTCCTTGCCTTGATTCTGAGAAAATTGCTTCTAACCTGCACTTTTACTAATACAAGGGGGAGAGATTTCCTATAGACTGTCCCAAGGATTGCTGTGTACTTATAGTTTCATTCTTCTTGTCTTAAGTATGACTGCATAGCCTAAAGCTGTAGGAGTAGAGTGTGGTCTAGCTTCAGAGCCCAGTGCTGCCAGGCAGCATTGCTTAGTGATTCACTCACCATCCTTGGTCGGTAGACAGTCTGCCAAGCCCCAGATCTCCTGATTTAGTTGTGCAACTTTCGCCAAGTTACTTACCTTTGTACACCCATCTCCATATCTGTGAAATGAGAAGCTAGTGTTTGGCAAGATGTTGTTCAGTTTTAGCGTCCTATTGTTTCATGACTTGGATGACAGTGAAATCCAGCCCTATCTTATGACAAGCCTACTGCAATATTGTGCTTCTTGAAGACAGTATATGGAGCATAAGGAAGAAATCACTCTGCATGCAAAAGTTCTTCTCACATGTCACTCACTGGTATTGTCAAATGTTGTGCAGGATGTTTCACTTTGCCCACAATTCCCTTGACAAACACACACAGTACATAGGGGACCACCAATGGAAATATTAGTGTGGCCAGAAGAAGAATGGAAACTATAGGCAGACATCTTTATTGTTGTTTCCACAACAATAAAGAAAAGAGCAGGCAAGCTATTTAGTAACTGGATAATTTGAATGTATTCAAAGGGCTCTATGGCATAGGGACATATTATTTTTCAGGTCAATAACTCAGGCATAGTTGAAATAGACATATTAGTAGCCTAGATTGTGGTAATCCCACTAAGGGAAGCAGTTGGACATATGGGATTAATGATTTTCTCAAAAAGGGTTTATGTACCAGCCTCTAGAGTCTCAAAGCTGATTCAAAATATTTGTACAAGCAAAAATAAAACCAAAAAGTAAAACTAGCAACTATATTATCTTTATCCTATTAGTTACTATTTTAAGCAATTTATTCACCTTATCACCCAGTTACTCAACAAACCTTGACGTTCTAAAGTGTATTTTGCAACCATTATTCCTGTAAAACAGAGGAAGAAGCCATGGAGTGATGAACATGCAACTTACTCAAGATCATAATGTAGAAATTGGCAAGAGGGTCGTGGCCAGGGAGCTGGGAGTCACGAGACACAGTGTGGTCACAGAATCCCCTGAGATATTTCCTTGCAACCCAATTTCTATTTGTGGGACTCAATTTTTTATTTATTCAAAATTAACTATTGAGTTAGCACACCATGATCCTCTCTGAGCCTCTTTCTCCATGCCTCTTTACTTTCCTCTTCTTTCTTTGTTTGGGGACCCACAGGGTTTGGGTTTTATAACTCATTGACAGCTAATAATGACGTGGGCATTATGTAGCTCCCTGGGTCCATTTTGGTATATCGCAAGGGAAATCAAAGTTAGTCCTCAATTCGCAAAAGAGAAAGAAACATGGGAGGAAGAGCTCCTATCAGAATGCATTCAGAGTGAACTTCATATAATCTGTTTAGTAGGGGTCTTGTCCCAGAACCAGGCCCAAGCCAGTTCAGGGTGCCTGGAAAGACCTTTGCTTTCTCCCTCTGATCATTTTGCTACTTTGTCCATGATGAAACAGAGTCAGGGAGAGTTGAAGGAACTTAGCCAGGTCATGTATCAGGAAGGAAATGGATCTAAGGTGGCCCTGGAGTCCCTGATTCTTTAGCACAAGTGCACCATGAGTTATGAGCAACAAGAACATCCCAACCTTCCCCTCAGCTGAAAGGTAACATCACCTCCTACACCACCAGCCCTGTCTCCCTAAAAACCATTCTACTCTGGTTGAGATTTTCTTGGTGTCCAGTCAAAAATCATCCTCATAATTTAGAAATCTTTGCCATTGGAATATATCTAAAATGTTTCTTCTTTGCCCCTACTTTATAAGCAGCATTTTTTCCAAGTTTACCGCTCTATCTCAGTTTTGGCTTAATTGTAGTTAGTTTAGTTATTAAGTACTGGGAAACCCAAATACTTTACCAGGAAGACTTTAACAAATGGCATGCATCATCACCACCCTTAAAACAAGTGGAGACTTGGTTGGCATGGTAGCATTCCAAAGGGCACAGTAATTAGCTTCCCACAAGCAAAGGAAAAAAGAATTTTCAGTTCCACCATGCAAAGTCAACACATACAGTCAAACTTGGTGACACATTACTGTGATCCCAGCTGTGGGAAGTTTGAGGCAGAACGATTATGAGTTCCAGGCAAGCTAAGGCTATAATCTTGGTGATTAAGAAGAATCAAATTATGTAAAAGCAAGCATTGTATGTGCCTCCAGATTTGGTGTGAATCAATGTTCCTTTCAGAGGCAGTGAGTCTTTTGATATGTTCTTAGTTTCCCATAGCCTATTTCCTCATCCATGATCTAGAACAATGCCTTCCTTAAATGTCTTTTCTAAGTACAGTGAAGATCAAATCAGTGATCTAGATAATACTCCTACTGCTGCAGTGACTCTCAGATGCAGGGCTTCCTTTTGAAGTGATGTCTGTGACCATCCATTCTCCAAGATGTCTAGAGATTTTATCTGAAAGTCTCCACCTCCTTCTCCCCATTGTTGACCAGCCATCCCTCACTGGTCTAGGATTGAGCCCTTGTTTACACTTATTGTCCCACTAAACCAGTAAAATGTCCTTTACAAGCTAGTCTTTCATGGATATTTTCCTTAGACCTACCTTCCTCCATCACAGAGAGGTCTAATCCCAACACCAACTCAGCATCATTAACTCTACCTTTAGCAACTCACCCCACTTACCTATATCAACAGCAGTTTGAGAGTTTGAGGTAGATAGATGATAGATGATAGATAGATAGACAGATAGATAGATAGATAGATAGATACAAGATAGATAGATAGATAGTATATTGATAGATAGATCAGTTTGATATATACCTAAAGCATCACTAACTGGTGATATATATATATATATATCATATATATATATGATATATTTACAGTTTTCAAGTCATTACTTAACCTGTTTACTGCTCTGTCCCAGTATCAGCTTTATCACTGTGACCTGCAAAGGTACAATCTGAGACAACATGGTAGGAGATAGCAACAGTTTGCTTAGTGTTACTTGGAGTATGCTTTGCTCCAAACAGGACTCATGGTGTTTAGTGGGTTATGGAAACAGGTGAAGTGAGCTATGTGAGAAGGAAGAGAAGAGAATAGCTGTGGAGCTTATAAAAATCCTAGTGGAAGATAACATTTAGATTAGAAGTAGTCTTTTAAGCAGAGTGCACAGGATCACAGAAGTCTCTAGGCAGTGGATCAAATATATCATTGTTTGGGATATCTTCATTTCAAGAACTGACTAGTCAAACAGGAATCAGGGAAATGATACCTATAGAATTAGGCATCAGGCATACACATGCTAACAGTAAGTGCAATGGCAGCAAGAAGGGATATGCTCAGATACACACAGGCAGAAAGTGTCCTCAGACTTAACTCTTGCTAAGACCAGCATTAAAGAAAACCAGAACAACAGAGATGCAAATAAGGAAACAGGATGTGCTGGGACTATGGACCACTAGCTGTTTGAGAGAATGACAAGCTCAAGTCCAATCTGGGCTACATACAGAGCAAGAGCAACACCTGTATAAGGAACTTCCTGTGCCTCAAAGTGAAAAGGGTGCATAAGAAACAATTTGGTAGAAGATTGCTTGCCTAGCATGCCCAAACCCAGGTTCAATCTCCATTATCAAAAAAGGAAGGAAGGAAGCTAGGAAGGTAGAGAGGAAGAAAGGAAGAAAGGGAGGGAGAAGGTGAGGGAGGTAAGGAAAAAGAGAGGGGGAAGGGAAGGAGGGAAAAGAAGAAAGGAAGGAAGGAAGATAGATAATAGTCCTGCTGCAGTGACTCTCCGATGCAAGATAGATAGATGATAGATAGATAGATAGATAGATAGATAGATAGATAGATAGATAGATGATAGATAGATAGATAGATAGATAGATATTGATTCATAATGTGCTGCTCTATATAGCTAACCATCTTCTTAAGGAAATAATTTCTTTCTTTAATGTAAGAGAAGAACAGATTTATTATGGTTCATGATTTTAGACCATGGTAAACTGAACCACTGAAGCTAATCAGGAGGCAGCAGTACTTCAGCACAGAGGGGGCACGGGGCACAACAACCTACTTAGCATGTGACCAGGAGTGGAAGAGAGCAATGCTACATCCCATAATCTCCACTGAAAATTCTTTCACTAGTTGAAACTTCCCGCTAGATCCCACATCTCAAAGCTTCTACCCTGTCCCAAGAGCACCAAACTGAATACCGAACCTCAGGGGAACTTTCCAGATCTAAAATATAGCAAGCAAGAATGGAGATGTACAAAACTTTGGGGATCTTGGAAATGTGGTTTATTTCCTTTGAAATAGAGGTTGCATGGGTATATGAATTTACTAAAATTCATCCAACTGAACACTTAAATGGTACATTCATTTATGTTTATAAACATGGAAAGATTTTTTGCTGTTTAAGGTTTTTTCTTTTCTTTTCTTTCTCAAAGTTAAAATATCTTTTCCTTCCCTTTCCTTCCTCAGGTCCCTCCTATGTTCCACCATTTACTTATTTCCTCCCAAATTCATGGCCTTATATATGATAACTAAATAAGGGCCTGATTCCTGGAGAAGACTATTTCTCCCTCTCTCAACATTCCTTAGCTGTCTGTAGGTTTTTGTTTAATGGTATATCTTCCTTCCCTGTTAGCATGCCTTTTGGTGGTGTCCTTGATCAGGTCATAAGATGTCATATTGCTGAGACATATCATGGGTGTACCTTCCCTGTTATTTGTAAGAGACAGATTTTCTGTCCCAGTGGCTCTTATGATCTTTCCTTCTTCCTCAATGTCTGCTGAGCCTTAGGTGTAAGAGGTACATTGTAAAATATCAGTTGGAGCTGGGCACCCCACAATCAGTAATTCTCTGTATTTTGAACAGTTATGGTTTTGTTTTTTTTTTTTGCAATGGTCTCCATCTGTTTCAAAAAGAAACTTCTCTCATGAGGGATGGGAACTATACTTATCTGTAAATATTAGAGGTTAGAATGTCATTAGGTATTACACTGGCTTAGTAAAATGGAGGTAGTGGGTTCTTGTTAACAACCACTGGTTATTAGCTAGGTTCCCAGTACCAGGAATTAATTTCTTCTTGTTAAGTGAGCCTTAAGTACAATTAGACAGTTTTTGCTTACTGGTAAGATATGAGTGGCATTATTCTACCTGTAGAGATATTTTGCCCTACTGGTCATTGTTGTGGTTCACAGATATTACAGCTAGGTAGTATTTACTATTGGTCTATTGGTTGCTCCCTCCCTTGGCAGCTTTCAAAGCACCTTCCAGTACTATGTAAGGTGGTCTTCAGGGAGGGTCTTTCCTGGCACTTTCAGGAAAGATCTGGCTCATATTCTCTGAGTCATGTTTACAGAGTGTGTTGTATCTTCATCAAGAAGATACAAGTGATATGAGGAAGGAAATGGTGAAAATGGGGGGGTGGCTTAAATTGGGTGCAGGGGTGGAAGGTCAATACAGAATGAGAGGGATAAAGGAAGGAAAAAATAGCACTAAGGATGCTTTGAAAGGCCTTAAAGAGTTGTGCTATGCTTTCCTTACCTAATATTACATACAAATTGTACATATAAATGTATATAAATATATAGAGTTTAAATGAGGCTAAGTCACTTGGGCTGACAATGCTCCCAACGAGCCATACAGCACCTAACTAAACCTCCAGTACCAGACATGAAAAACATCCTTTCACGTTGCTCTCATCAGAATCCAAGAGACTCTCAAAACCATGTAAGCTGCTTTTAAGCCCGTGGCTGCCTTGCAGAGGAAATCATCTTCTTTAAATAAATTTTTCCAAATAAAAGTGTTCTTTTCAAAAAGTATAATGGATCACAGAATTACTTTTAAATTGAAGAATTTTTTATGAAAGACAGGAGCAAACTATGTAGTTTTAAGGAAAAATAAATGTCAGATATGGTTGAACAGTGGAAGTACATTCTGAAGACACATTGCTAAGTGATTTCATACTAGTAGGCATATCATAGAGTCTCCTTATACAAGCAAATATGGCTGCAGTGTCACTAGGCAATTTAATCTTGGGACTGGCTCTACCTCTCATTGACACACTGTGAAGTTCACAACTGCACTTGAGTGAAATAGTGGAAAATGTGACTTACGGAAGTAAATGTCAAAAATTCAATACTTCAATCCATGTCATGTTTCTCTCACTTCTGGCCAGGTTAGAGAAGAAGTCGGTGATGTCACCATTCTCATTAATAATGCAGGTGTTGTGACAGGGAAGCTCTTCCTTGACATCCCAGATCACATGGTGGAAAAAACATTTCTTGTCAATGCCATCTCTCACTTCTGGGTAAGTCTCTCATTTTTATCAGCAATCATAAGAATTCTATGCATCTCTAGAACCAACTGTTTAGTCATTTGTCCACAAATATAGCATTTGGCTATTTTCTGTTGATAGCTCACCAGGCTCTACACTATCTATCTGGCCTAGATTTGTTTTTCTTGGTCTTGCCCTATCCCAAATTCTCAGGAACATCTCCAACTGCCTTTGACAATGAGTGTGTTCTCTACTTCTAACATGGTAACCATTTGAAACATTATTAATGGGAATAAAGAGCTAGACTCTTAGATTTATGCTCTTTATTAATAATATATAATTTATAACAATTCATGTATATTTAATTATCCACAAATGCCTAGAGGCTAATCCCTTGGATAGTGTCACTTTACACAATGGGTAGGAAACCAAAGGAAGCTGGGATTACCAAAGTTCTTTATACTGTGCTGGACTGAACTTGTGATAGAAAATAATTACCAGTAACAACTGGTGGTGCATGCAGGGAGCAGGATGTTTGTGTAACCGCAGCCAGAGCCATGGATAATATGGAGACTGGTATGGAGAAGCAGAGCCTCAGTCTTTTCTGTCAATGAAAGAACTTGGAATGGACTTGTTTCAGGTCTTCTCACTCTTACTTATTGCCACTCAAAAGTTCACAACCTTTCTACTCTTCATAGCATTGTCATTCATTCCTTGGTGACCAGGAAGTGATATGAAATCACACTGGAGCCCACAGATTTATTTCAGCCAATAATAATGGAACAACTAACACAGAGCTTGTATCCTTTGTAGTTCTCATAAACATCTCTACAAGCTGTTGCTTTCCTTCCCTGTATCATCTCACCT
>CAJQZJ010032633.1:3059447-3079281 GCA_907164525.1 Lophiomys imhausi | reverse complement strand
CACACACACACACACACACACACACACACACACACACACACACACACTTTATAACTTTGCCATCGGTCTTAGTCAGGGTGTCTATTGCTGTAACAAAACACCTTAGCCATAAACAACTCAAGGAAGAGTTTATTTCTCTTACACTTTCATATCATAGTCCATCATCAAAGGAAGGTACCTGATGGCAATAACTCACACAGAGGCCATTGTGGAGTACTGTTTCCTGGCTTGCTCAACCTGCCTTCTTGTAGCACCCAAGACCACCACCCCAGGAGCAGCACCACCACAATGCACTTAGTCCTCCCATATTTTTCATCAACCAAGAAAAGTCACCACAGGTTTGCCCACAGGCCAACCTGGTAGGGGCATTTTCTCAACTGAAGTTCCCTCATTCCCTCTCTCCAAATGACTCTGTCTTGTGCCAAGTTGACATAAAGCTAGGTAACACAATATCTTATTTTTTTTATTTCTAACATTAATTTAAAGCAATATCAGTAAGAACTGTTAATAATGTGAGTAGATACTTTTTAATTTTTTTAATATTCAGCAATTTTATTTTGTGTGTGTGAGTGCTTTGCTTGCATGTATGTATTGCGTCATGTGTAAGTAACCCTGGTGACGTCAGAAAAAGATAGCAGATCCCCTGGAACTGAAATTATGCATGCCTGTGAACTAGGATGTGGGTACTAGGAAAATAACCCAGGTTTCTGCAAGAGCAATAAGAGCTCTAAACCACTGTGATATATCTCAAGTCTCAAGTAAATGCCTTTAGTGCTAGATTGTAAAGGTCACACAAGGAATATAACCTGCCAGGATAACATAGAATGGTAGCCAGTAAAGCCTACACCATTTGTTTAAGATGCTTTCTTTTTTCCATTGTATGATTTTGGCTTCTTTGTCAAAAATAAAGGGAATCTTGTGGAAGAGTGGGAAGAAGGATTGAAGGAACTGGAGGGGTCAAGGACACCACAAGAAGACCTACTGAGTCAACTGACTTGGACCCATGGGGGCTCACAGAGACTGAACCACCAACCAAAGAGCATGCATGGGCTGGATGTAGGCCCCCTAGACATATGTAGCTGATGTGCAGTTTGGTCTTCATGTGGGTCCCCTAATAATTTAAGGGAGGGGCAAATCTGTCTCTGACTTTGTTGCCTGCCTTTGGATCCTTTTCCTCTAGCTGAGCTGCCCTGCCTGGTATCAGTGGGAGAGGATGTGCTTAGTCCTGCTGTGACTTGATGTGCAGGATTGGTATCTGTTGGGGGGGGGGGGGGTTCCCTTTCTCTGATTAAAAAGGGAGAGGGGAGTGGAGAGAGGGAATGTGAGGGTTTGACTAGGAGGAGAGGAGGGAAGGGGCTGCGATTGGGATGTAAAGTGAATAAATAAATTAATTAATAGGAAAAGAAATAAATACTTAACATGCAAGAAAAAGAAGAGGAAGAAAAGAAAAAAAACCAAACTCCATAATCCTAAATTGATCCTTAAAGGGTGTAGAGTAAGTGTGTAAATGTGTTGAGACCCTTAAGCTGGAGCACCAGGGCCTTTGAAGAGTTGTCAAAATCCAATCACCATAGTCTAGTAAATGCATCTCTAGATCCAGAGCCTAGAGCAGAAAATAAGCAAGGGCTGGGCATTCACATGAGGCAGTTAAAGATACCCACACTGGTCCCAGCACTGGCCATGAGAGAAAATACAAGGAAATCCCTAGTATTTGCTCCTCTTTTGACTATTTGCAGCTATTATTTCTATTGTAATTCAATATCTGAAATCCATCACTCAATATTAATCACCACAGGAAAGACCACTCTACTGAAAAACAAGACAAAACAAAAAACAAACAAACAAACAAAAACCTCTGTGTTGTCATTCTAGATACTCATTTGTGTTACCTCTACTGGAGCAGGAGTACGTGGCTCAAAAAATTTTCAACGCTATTTTAGAGGAACAAGTTTACCTCTTCTTACCCAAGTTCGCATATTTTGCAATGTTTCTCAAACAGTAAGTTAATGAAGACCTAATTGGCCTTTGTGTTGACTGTGAATTGTCTGATCATTGCTAGTTTTTCTATCTAGAAGGTAACTTCACTGTTATTTAAAACGATGGCAAAGAATTTTAATACTACACAAGGACAATTTATTGGACTTTTGCAAACCATGTCTTTGTTACTTCGAGTATTAACTGAATGTAGCCATTAAGTATTATCTCACGTAGCCTCTCAAGAGCACACTGTATTTATTCCTGCACAGAACCAAAGACCACACAAATTCTAAGGGAGGCTTTGGAAAAGTTTTAAGGTTCTTTCCTGTTGTTTTGTTGTGTTGTTGTTGCTTGAATGTGTTTCTTTATTCACTTACTTGGGTTTTTTGAGATACTGTCATATTGCATATTCCAGGCTTTCAACCCTTTTATCTCAGTTTCCTGATTACTGTATGCAAAACTACACTCAGCTTTTTTATTGCTATTTTTATGTCTTTATTTTTTATCAGTTAATTTAGTTTGTATAATGCAGAGTTAGCTTTTTGAAATAACAAACAAAAATCCTGAATGTTTCTGGGAAAACACTAAGGTATTTGGTAATTTCTCCATTTCACTTAGTGAAAGAGTTCCTGAAACTTCCTCGAAGGCCAACACAATGCATTCTGGGGTATTTGTGGGTAGACTCTAACAGGCTCACATCTAGCATGTAGGTAGTGTCTTCCGAATGTTGCTTATAGCCCTGATGGCTGTTTGGGAAGCTTGTCAGCCTAGCACTGAGAGGACTAAGAATTCTGGAGTCTAGAGAGGACTGAGAATTCTTCAAGATTAAATGGAACTATTAAAGCTTCACATTAGGACCTTCTCCTACTCTGGTGTATGCATGAGATATATTGCCCTCATAAATTGTGCTTGGGAGAAGTGTTTGGGGTTTGAGATTTATTCAAATTTTGGATTTGTTTATATATAATGAGGAATCTTGGGGATAGAACCTAAGTCTGAACAGGGAATCCATGTGTTTCCTGCATGCCTACATACAATCAAAGATCATCTGAGGAAGTATTTTTACTGTGACTTGTCATATGTCACATATGAGGTTTTCCTCTCATGGCATCATGCTGGTGGTTTGAAAGCTCTGGCCTCTGGAGCATGAGGATTGTGTTACTGTGAAATGTAATACATCCTTTACTATTTATGCCTACTCATTAAATTCCCTGTTCTTTCTCAGCTGCACTAATTGCTTAGGAAAGCCAATGTTCCTTGTTGTATGACACTTGTCACTGTCTTCTCCCACTTAACACACTGGACCATGCCAGCTTGTGTGCTCTCTAAGGGCAAGACCTCTACATTCTTTCCTGGTCTATGCTTACTCCCAGCACAGGGCCTGATAAAGAATAAGTATGAAAAAAATATTTACTCATTTGAGTTGCGCAGAACTGGGCTGATCCAAGCAGAAGTGATCTGAAGTCAGTATTATCCTTGATCTAAGCAATGGCTGTCAGTTTCAGATGCACATTAGAATCATCTTCACACCTAAAACTACTGTGCCACACATAATCTTCTTAATTGGTATGGTTTTATTCCAATTCTTGCTATTGTTGTCTAGTAAATTATATATTGAGTAAATAATGAGCTTTCAGGTCTCTCCAAAGAGCCAGTGTATGTAGCATGTGAAGAAAATGGGATTTTTCAAAGCTTTAGGAATGATTCTAGGATGCAGGGAGGGCTTAAAGCACCATCATTATCCATGATGTTGATGGCCCTGAATTATGATATGGCAGTGTCCTCCTATTCATCCCTTTCATTAAGTGACAGATGCATAACATAAGTCTTGATTTTTCAGACTTTGCATTATTTGCACTTAGTCTTTGCAAAGTAGTCCCTTTTAAGAGTCTTAAAGGATCATAACTTTTCTCTGCTTTTCTCTAGAATCATGTCACCAAAAATGATGATTACCTTAGGTGAATACCTTGGCATGGACACCTGTATGACTACGTTCACAGGGAGTGCAAATGAAGAGGAACTGCAGCCTGAAACAGAAAGAAAAGAGCAATAACTCAGGCATGGACCATGAAAATCACATAGAGAGCTGAGATGCTTCACTGAGAGAAGCCCCCTCGCGGTTGCAGCATGCCAGCCTACCTGGGACCACCCAGGCTTTGGAATGTGTATAGCTTCTCTTCCTAGGAGACAGTTTGCACATAACTCTTTCTCTTTCTGTTCTCTCTCGTTGTTTTTTTTTTTCTTTTTCTTTTTCTCAAAGAGGCTTGGCCTCTGGGGGCTGGGTTTGTAGACATTATCATCTTTCTCAGCCACACTGATGTTTCTCTATGAATTTATATTATCTATGCAGATTCCCATGCATTTCTTCAATCTGGTAAATAAAAATGGTGAAGTCTTTTCAGTGAACCTTCATCACACAAATCATGTATCTACAAATATTAATGCAAACTGGCCCTGATCTCACTTTAAAATAGAACATAGGCTACTTCCAGGAAAGAGGTAATTATAGGTAATGAGTTTGTAAGTCAGTGTTGTGGACTGATAATTTTTCAATATCTGATTTAAGCATACACATTAATTTTGTAGTTAAAAATGCTTACTTCACAAAATGAAGACTAATTTGTACTGTCTATTAATCCTTACTGGGTTTAGATGAACATATGAAGTCAGTGTAACTAAAACTGAACATGCTTATTGAATTAAAGAAATCTGTAACTTACCAGTTTTGTTTGCATCACAATGTGTTAAACAATTCTTGATTCTTTTACTTCTTAGGAAAAATAAACACTTGAGATCTTCTGTACCCTGCTGGCTTATAAATAAACATATTTTTGAAATAACATCAGGAAATACTGCTTTAATTAATATATCTTAATTCAAGGTATTTTCAAACACTTATAACACAGGAATGTATACTTTACATCTGGCCATTTCACAAACAGCCATAACAATGACACTTCCAGAGATCTCTAGGCTCCAGATGCTCCTTTAGCTATAATGACCCCATTCTGATCCCATTAACCCTCCCTTACAGCCAAGGATTAGTGAGAGGGAGAGCAGAAATCTCCATTTCTGCTGTATTACAATATGCCTTCTGTTAGTGATAGAGCTTATTATCAGGACCTATTCTGTTACTGGGAACATGGTCCTTATACATTCATGTGACTAAAACATAGTTTACCTTGAGACAGAAAAAGAAGGGAGAAAAGTTGGCCTAATGGAAGAATAAAGCCGTCCAAGGAAGGACAGCACTAAGGTGATAACATGTTTGACTGTTTTGAGTTAAAACTGGACCAGTTTTGCTTTCACTGTGTACTCTGGGGAGTGTCTTTTTATCCTTTAGCTCAACACATATTTACCAAGTACCTGATATCTATGGTACTACAAACAAACAGATGAGTAGGACAGACACTAAAAACAGGATAAGAGCTTTCTGGATGCTGCTAGCCACACAGAGACTTTGCGTGGTTTTGGTTTTGCCCTTTGGTTTGCGTTTGCCCTTTTCCTGGTCACTATTGTAGGCTTACAGTATTTTAAAATTGCACAATCTATTCTCCTGCTTTTTTATTTATTAAAAGTGAATAGAACATTTACCTCTCTGCTTGAGAATTGCTTCAACTCCCTAATTCTATTCCCCTGATAACCCAGTACGCATTATGTACCATCATATATGTTTCTAAGAAAAGTTGCTTGAAAGGATCCCTGGTTGGTAGTGTGCAACTGCCAAGAGTGAGAAATGGACAATATGCTCCTAGTAAGGAATGACAGCGTACGCTAGGCTTCCTGGGGCTAGAGGATTCTGCTCACTTGGAATGTGAAGGCTATGTCCATGGAACTATTGGGTATGAAGATGTAAGGCAGACATCACATGTGCCCTATTCCAAAGCTGAGGAGAAAATAGTTCTGACCTCTGTGCTGACTTCTGCATGGACTATTGCTGGTCCAAGATCCTGGCAGGGGTGGCGGAGCAGGGAGTATGAGGAGATGCAGGAGGAGGGCTTTCACTACCTAATGGTAGTAACTCTTCTCCCACCCTTGGAGCCAATTCTCATTCACTCTTGATTTTACAATCGAAGGTCAGGTGGAATACAAAAAGGCTACATAAGCCATGTGCTTTTCCTTCCTATTACAATGTCTTCAAGTATTCATAGTACAATGTCCATTGTAATTCATCCAGGATTAGTAGAGGATGCTCTAGATAACAAAATACCAGGATGCTTCAACTCTGTGTGTGTGTGTGTGTGTGTGTGTGTGTCATTTGTATATGATCCATACACATCCTTCCATGTGTTTTAAACCATCTCTAGAATAACATTAATACCTACCACAAAGCTTCATTGCCCCAATGTGAATGCAGCACAGTACTCGGCAGGTGGTGAGTTGAAGTTTCACCCTTTGTGCCTTTCTGGAATCTTGTTTACAAAATCTTTTATGTTTCACGGTACTTTTTAATGTTTATTTATTACTTCACAACACAGACCCCCCTCCACCCCTCCTGGTCCCACCCTCCTACCCTCTCCCCCTTCTCCCACCTATCCTACTCCTCCAGTGTGGTGTTCCCCTACATATCAGTCCCCTTCAGTTCAGCAGTCATATGAGGGCTAAGAGCTTCCTCTTGCACCGGAAGCCAACATGGCAGCTCCACTAGGGCAAAGTGTCCTACTAATAGGTAACAGAGTCTATGTTCCTGTACCTTTCAGTCTGTTAGTTGTAGGATAGTTATCCTGTACTATATGGCTAAAATCAAATTATAAGTGAATAGATGCTATAGGGGAGAATACTTAAACTCCATCAGTCTTATGTTGAATTTTCAACTTAAAATTGATTATATATAGCCATATATATGTAATACTATTACATGCTATCCTTTCATATGACATGAATGGAGAATTACAAATGTCTTTCTTCTGTTCAAATAAAGAACAGAAAATTTTCCTTCATTGATTGTGCATACTGCACATCCAAGGCATTTTTGTAATTACAGAACGATATGTTACTTGTGAGAAATTAGATATTTTTAGAACAAAGGGACCAGACACTAAATAAGACAAGACAAGTAGCTCAGATGATCCAGCCTCACAGACTTCCTCAATAGCTGTTTCCTCAAAAATCTGCATCCAGAACAACTTCAAAACAGCTTGCCCAGTAGTACAGCTTGAAATCTGGGATGGTAATACCTCCAGATTTTTTTTATTATACAGGATTGATTCTTGGTTTTTTTGTTATTCAATATGAAGTTGAGAATTGCTTTCAGGTCTATAAAGAATTGTGGTGGTATTTTGATAGGAATTGCATTGAATCTGTATATTGCTTTTGGTAGGATGGCCATTTTTATTATGTTAATCCTACCTATCCATGAGCATGGGAGATCTTTCCATGTTCTGATGGCCTCATCAATTTCTTTCTTCAAGGACTTGAAGTTCTTGTCTTACAGATCTTTCACTTGGTTGGTTAGAGTTACCCCTAAGTATTTTATATTGCTTGTAGCTATTTTGAAGGGTATTGTTTCCCTAATTTCTTTCTCAGCCCATTTATTTGTTGTATAAAGAAGGGCTTCTGATTTTTTTTAATAAATTTTGTATGCAGCCACCTTGCTGAAGGTGTTTATCAGCTGTAAGAGTTCTCTGGTAGAATTTTTGGGGTCGCTTATGTATACTATTATATTGTCTGCAAACAGGGATAATGTGACTTTTTCATTCCCAATTTGTATCCCCTTGATCTCCTTTACCTATCTTATTACTCTGGCAAGAATGCCAGATTTCAAGCTGTACAACATAACAATAGTAATAAAAACAGCATGGTACTGGTATAGAAACAGATAAGTGGATCAATGGAATCGAATTGAAGACCCAGAAACAAACCCACACACCTATGGTGACTTAATTTTTGACAAAGAAACCAAAACCATACAATGGAAAAAGGACAGCATCTTCAACAAATGGTGCTGGTCCAACTGGATGTCGAGATGTAAAAGAATGAAATTAGACCCATACTTATCACCTTGCACACAACTTAAGTCCAAGTGGATCAAAGACCTTAACATAAGCTTGGTCACACTAAATCTACTAGAAGAGAAAGTGGGGAAAACCCTCAAACTCATCCGCACAGGTGACAACTTCCTGAACAGAACACCAACAGCTCAGGACCTGAGATCAACAATCAATAATTGGGCCTCATGAAACTGAAAAGATTCTGTAAGGCAAAAGACACTGTCATTCAAACAAAACGGCAGCCTACAGATTGGGAAAAGATCTTTACCAACTCCACATCTGACAGAGGGCTAATATCCAAAACTTACAAAGAACTCAAGAAATTAAATGCCAAGCAACAAAATAACCCAATCAAAAAATGGGGAACAGAGCTAAACATAGAATTCACAAAGGAGGAATCCCTAATGGCTGAGAGTCACTTGAAGAAATGCTCAACATCATTAATCATCAGAGAAATGCAACTCAAGACAACTCTGAAATTTCATCTCACACCTGTCAGAATGGCTAAGATCAAAAGTTCAAATGACAGCAGATGCTGGTGAGGGTGTGGAGAAAGGAGAACTCCCCTCCATTGCTGGTGGGAGTGCAGGCTTCTGCAACCACTTGGAGGTCAGTCTGGCAATATCTTAGAAAACTTGGAATAGCTCTGCCTTGGGACCTAGCCATACCACTTCTGGATATACATCCAAATGATTCCTCACCAAATCACAAGGAAGTTGCCTCATCTATGTTCATAGCAGCCTTATTTGTAATAGCTAGAAACTGGAAACAACCCAGATGTCCCTCAACCAAAGAATGGATTAAAACACTGTGGTACATCTACATGATCATTTCTCAGTTATTAGAAACAACAAAATCATGCAATTTGCAGCCAAATGGATGGAACTAGAGAAGCTCATCCTGAGTGAGCTAACCCAGACTCAGAAGGATGCACATGACATCTATTCACTTATAATCGGATTTTAGCCATATAGTACAGAATAACTATACTACAACCAATGCACCAAAGAGAACATGAACACAGATTTTTTTTTCCTGTCAATGAGACACTTTGCCCTAGTGGTGCTGTCTTGTAGGCCCCCAGAGTTTGAGGAGGCTCCTGGCCCTCATATGACTGCTGAACTGGGGTGGGGGGCTGTTATGTAGGGACACTCCACTCCAGAGGAGTGGAATGGAAGGGATGGGGGGTAAAGGGTGGGAGGGCGGGACTGGAAGGAGTGGAAAGAGGGCACTGTGATAGAGATGTAACCTGAAGTAATAAATAAATATTAAAAAGAAAAAAGAAAACCACAAAAACAAAACAAAACAAAAAAACAAACAAACATAAAACAGCTTGTCCAAATGATTAAACCTCACAGGCTATTCCAGCCAGAACTTTAATAAAGCCCTGAACTTCCCCATCCATTGTTCAGCTTTGGACTACAAACTGCTCAGGACATTCAAATTGCTGAGCACATAGAGACTGGACAACAAATGTTACTATTAAATGCCTTAACCATTTTTTCTATTTTATTTGGCCCCCCAAACAGGTTTTCTATGTCCCCATTCAGCAGGAAACAATTTTAAGAGAGGGACATCTCGTTTCCAAAAGGTGGGGTGGATGATTTCTTGGTCATTTGATGTGTTATAGATGTTGTTTAGGAGGATTGGTTACAAGTTGTTAAATGGTCTTGTTAAGCAAGGTATAGGGGATTAGATTCAAGGACTTTCTCTTTCTTTTTCTTTTCTCTACCCCTCTTTCTCTCTTATATAGCGATAGAAGACTTGAAAAGAAAAAAGAGGGGGAATATGGGCATATAATATAAAAATGATAAGATATAAGGGTAAATTATTGAATCTGCTCTGAAACTTTAAGCTATTGTTATTCTCAAAACAAAGTTATCTTTTGACACATTAGTATAGAGTTTTATATATTGATACAAAAATAAGGTTAATTTTGATTCATTTGGTATACAATTTTATATTTTGACACGCATATGCATATTTCAACTCTTATATAAAGTATTGTGCCTATATAACTAACTTAAAACTACACATTGACTTCCAGTCCTTTTATGGGTTGCTACTGCAATATATTTAGGAGTCTGGGTAACACAGGTTGATGGCTGACCAGTCAAGCTCCTTGTCATGTCAAACACTAGTCTTAATTTATCACAAAATGGGCTTACTAGGTTAAACAGATAGTATAGATTTGTAAATAAATCAATAGACATCTTCAAAACTCTCAGAGGCATACATAAAATGGCATTTAAAGATCCCTTCTTATGTCTTTGATGGGGTTGAGGACTAATAGATATGAAATTTCAATTGAAATTGAGTTGCTTAGAATTTAAAACAGTATTTTCAAATCTAAATGAAATTTTTAGGTTTGTAAATATAGGACATGATAGAAAATATTTAGGTTCAGAACTTTAGATACACATAGATAGGTGATTTTTTTTTCTTCTTCAAGATTGTCTGATACAAATAAGCTAAGCATTATGTGTGTAACTTTTATATGTGGTTTTCTTGATTGTTTCATATTCTTACTGTTTTTTACTATATAAGTTTAAAAAATTAGCCTTTTTATTAGACAAGAGGGGATTGAAGAGGTGATAGTATGCATTATAAATGTTAATTAATTGGACCTGCTTACTGTCTGTAACTTTATTTTCTAATCATTGTCTCTAATTGGTTGAATAAATGCTGAGGCCTGAGATTGGGCAAAGACAGAGGTAACCAAAACTATGGTGCAGACTTCTGAAGCAGAGAGGTTCTTGAATAGAAGAAGCCTCAAGTACCCAGAAGAAGCCTCAAAAAGCCATAGAAGCCTCCATCAGTAGAAGCCAGGAGCAGGAAGAAGGAGACACACAATGGGGTAGATGAAGGAAGATCATGTCATGTGGCCTGGAACATCAGCACAGTGTGGAGAATAACAGTCCAAGGGGATGAACGGCAACCTACAGATTGTGAAAAGATCTTCCAACGCACATCTGACAGAGGGCTAACATCCAAAATCAAAATTTATAAAGAACTTAAGAAATTAAGCACCAACAAATCAAATAATCCAATCAAAAAATGGAGAACAGAGGTAAACACAGAATTCACAAAGGAGGAATCTCTAATGGCTGAGAGGCACTTGAAGAAATGCTCAACATCCTTAATCATCAGAGGAATGCAACTCAAGATGACACTGAGAACCCATCTCACACCTGTCAGAATGGCTAAGATCAAAAACTCAAATGACAGCACATGATGGCGAGGTTGTGAAGAAAGGGAGCACTCCTCCATTTCTGGTGTGAGTGCAAACTTATACAACCACTATGGAAATCAGTCTGGCAATATCTTAGGAAACTTGGAATAGCTCTACCTCAAAACCCAGCCATAACACTTCTGGGTATACATCCAAATGATTCCTCACCAAACCACAAAGAAGTTTCCTCATCTATGTTCATAGCAGCCTTATTTGTAATAGCTAGAAACTGGAAACAACCTAGATGTCCCTTAACCAAAGAATGGATAAAAAATTTTAAAAATTTAAATTAAAAAAATTTTAAAAACCTGTGTTACATTACATAACGGAATACTACTCAGCTATCAGAAACAAGGAAATCATGCAATTTGTAGCCAAATGGATGGAACTAGAAAAGCTCATCCTGAGTGAACTAACCCAAACCCAGAAAGATGCACATGGTATCTATTCACTTATAACTGGATTTTAGTCATTATAGTAAGGGATAACTATCCTACAACCAATAGACTGAAAGGAACAGGAACATAGACTTTGTTATCTGTTAGTGGGAAACTTTGCCCTAGTGGAGCTGCCATGTAGGCCCCCAGTACAAAAGGAAGCTCTTAGCCCTCATATGACTGCTGAACTGGTGGGGGTGATATATTGGGGCACCCCACACAGGAGGAATAGGATATGTGGGAGAAGGGGGGGAGGGTGGGAGGGTGGGACTGGGAGGGGTGGAGGGACTGTGATGGAGATGTAAATTGAAGTAACAAATAAACATTAAAAAAATTTAATACAAGTGACACAATATTAAAATAATAATTGTGAAATTAAAAAGACAAATATTAAGAGAAAAAAGGTATATGCCAATGGTCTTCAAATTTGACTACCCTGAAAATGATTTATCTATCACCTCATGGGTTTTTAATTTGTCACCTCCAACTTTTAAAATCATAATTATAAGTGAAAATATGCATTCAATATGATGTGTATGCCATATACTTTAAGAATAATTTATCTTGTAATTTTGAAACTATGCATTTAGTCCACTCAATTGGTATTTGCAGTGTGACTTGAAGGACAATGCCAGCTTTCAGTGGTGTAGAGGTTTGAAGAAATTGATTTCAATACTTGGTCATTGGGGAGTGGAACTATTTGAAAGGATTAGTAGGTGTGGCCTTGTTGGAGGAAGAATATCAATGGGATTGGGCCTAGAAGTTTCATAAAGCCCATTTCAAATTCAGAGTCTTTTTCTCCCAGCTGCCTGCTGATCCAGATGTACAATTTTCAGCTATCCCTCCAGAATCATGTCTGTTTTCTGGCCAAGATGCTTCCCACCATGACAATAAAGGACTAAACTTCTGAAATTGTATGAAGGCTCCAATTAAATGATTATCTTTTCTCTTTTTTTTTTTAAATAACAGTTCCCATAGTCCTAGGGTCTCTTCACAGTAATAGAACACAGACTGAGACAAGGGTCAAACCATTACACAACATAATCACATGCTTAAATTGTTCAAAAAGGTTGATGTGAAACTGTGTGTTTGCATGCAACCCTGTGACAATAACCTCACTCAACCTCTCCTTCTGAAGATAAATTGATAAAGTGTTAAGAATTACAGTGAAAAACTGGGGGGAGAGGATTTATGTCTGCCAGTTACAAAGGCTGGGGAGTTGGGAGCATGGTGTAGCAGTAGTATATTGCTGTCTGAAGTACCTGGACATTGAAGAGAATAGATAAAACATGAAAAATGAGGACCTTCATGTATTTTCTGCTGCTTTAACAGACTTCAACTGGAAACAACACAGAGAGAAGAAATGCATGTCTAACAGTCCCTGAGGCTGCAAGCGGCAGCTGTCTGGCTGTACCCTACTATAGCAGTAGGTGACAGTCTCTTTCTCCCCAGGTCCCAATCGGAAGAGAAAATGCAGTCCCATTTTAGCACTTTACACTACAGCTAATTGTGGTTTTGCTCTTGCTGACTTCTTCCTCAGAAACTTCTTGGATTCCTGAATTACCCAAGAATCATTCACATTTTGTAAAGTAGAATGAGGTTGACTCTGAAAAGAGGCATGACAGTAGAGCTACTTAGAAGATGGGAGACCTCAGGCCTTTCTCAGGCAGACCTGCCTAAAGACTTGGAAACCAATTTTCTTAAATTCCTTTAACTGTCTTACTATTACCCATACCCTATAGTCCTTAACCATCTCCATGTGTGTCCCAAAATGTGCCAATGGTGAAGACAGCCACCATCTCTGTGTGCCCTGCTTAAAGCCTCCCAGCACAAGCTGTGTGTTACTGAAAACATCAAGTGTATTTGAAAAGGTTAAATGATAGATGGCTTCTGTTTATGGCCACATGTTTGGAGAAAGTCTTCTGGTCTTAGATCTGAAAATTATTTATATATTAAGCCTTCAATATAAATGGCTGAACATTTGGGAAAATCAGTTAAGTAAGGAAAACCCCCTGAGAGCGTGTGTTGTCTGCCACTGTTTCAGAATACCACACACCTGGTAAAATATAGAGAAAATTAACTTCTTTCTCTCATGTCTGGTGACTGGGAAGTCACCAGCATTCCAGTGAGACAATTTTAGCATATTATCACATGATGGTGGGGACTCCATGAGAGAAGTTCAGGGACTATATGTTCAAGTCTTCTCCTCTCATGGAGCCATTATTCCTGTAATAGGGGCCTCTACTATATAAGTTCAAAGTGCCCCTTTCTACCATCACCAACTTTTCAATGGACGAATTTCTAAGGATAGGTTCAAATCCTAGCAGCTCATCATAAAATGGAAGAGGATAGATTTGAAAACACCCATAGGAAATGAGAATCCTGGGCATTTCACACTGTCAAAGGGTTGCACAGTAGAAATGGGAATGCTGAGGGATGGCCATAGAGACACACACCAAAGAAGATCCTCATCTCAGATATAAGTAAAAAACAAAAATGGGCAAAAGCAATCCTTGGAGTAATCACATGTGTTTAGGATCTGAATCTTTATCATCCATTTTATTTCTACTACCCAATAAATTTCAAGCCAATATGTGGTTTAAAATATCTGCAACCTTGGTCAAGGTATCGACACAGAACCGCACAACATACTAGGCTGTGTGTTTAAAATGAATGAGCTTTTTAATTACAGAGCAATAAAACTAAGAAAGACAGACAAAGGAATAGAGACTGTCTCACTCCTCTCCCCATCATTTATTTGCTAATAATTCCTTCTCTAACCAATATAAACAGTCATTGTCCTTGGTTAGTAGTATTTCTACTGATCAAAGAATCCAAAGGGAGAAGAAATCTCAGAAAAGAAAGGGAAAGCGAAGAAGGGGAAACTGGCCCACAGGACACTGGCTCTGTCTGAATTATCTTCCAACATGATTTAAACACAGCAATCTAGGTCAAATCCACATAAATTCATTACCATGCCTTTCACACTGCAATTACTCAGGGGGAAAGTTGTTAGCAGTGATAATAATCTTGAAATAAATAGAAGAGCAAGAACCAACATATAACAATACGTCCTTTTGTGCTGGAGTGAAGTGGAATGAATGTTTGGCTTCCTGCCCGGCCATCCTGAGAAACGTAGTTCATAGTGAAGTCCAGTCATGTGCCTGTTCCTATCACCGCCTTCCTCTAGGCTCAGTTTTCGTAAATGTCCACATCTTTTTGCTGGGTGCTGCCTTCTCCTCAATAAGGTGGGAGGACAAACACCCTCCACCCACTCAACCCTCCACGACTCACACATACTGTTTTTCTTACTCTTGCACAGGTCAGATGTGACTGTCTCTCACTCTTGATCCACCATCAGAATTTTCCTCTTGTCCTACCACAAGCAAAATCCGTTCTCAGAAAGTTTTTTTGTTATCTCCTTCTTCCAAGACAATGTATTTGGATAAAATGAATTCATTTTTAATAAATCAGCTGATGACTATTTCTTTCACTATTTCATAAAGTATTTCCCCAAGGATGTTTTCTTAAAATGAGTCTTTTAAATAGAAAGTTTACATGTTTAATTTATTATTGTTTTTAGTACCACAGACCAACTAATGACATTTTTAAAATACCAAACATCACAGAAGCAAGTATTAAAACATGGGAAGCTACCATCCACTCTCTCTACTCAATCTGTTCCCCTCTGGGGAATCATCATGAGAAATGTATAAAATCCTTCTAGACACAGTGTTCTGTGCATTTCCATGCATATTAAACATATCAGCAAGCGCACGCAGGCCCAAACACTGATTGTGGAATTAACTTGATGGAATTATTCTGTGCTTCTTTTTTCTTAACTACTTTCTAGAGATTTTCCTGTCAGTAAGTGCAGTGTTAGTCTGAGAGTTCTATTACCTGACTACACCGTGGTTATTGAAGCAAAGGTGTCTAAGTGGTTTCTAGCTTGTTTGCTTTCAGAAACAAAGCTCAGTGAAAATTCTTTGTGCCAAGCAATTTATACCAAGATGTGAAAAAACAGCCAACAAACATAAGTACTATCGAACTGTCGTCCATAAAGGGCACACCAGGTTACAAACCCATGATGCTGGTTTCTCCCCTAATGTTTTAATATGGGGATGGGGGGGCAGGAAAAAAAGACAGTCCTTTCATCTGACTTTGTAGGAAAACCAGTGAAATTTAGTGTCTTTGAGGAGGCTTTCCGTTATTTCTGTTTGTCTGTGAATTGTCTGTCATTTCTCTGTCCACTTTTCCTAGTTTTTTTTTTCTATCTAGTCTATGGAAACATTACTCTTATAGCTAGTAACCTGTGGTCATTTTCTCCTGGTCTGCTATTCTTTTACTTTATTTTCTTGCTGTGGAGAAGTTTCTGTGGTTCAGGTATTTACATATGGATTTTGTCCTTCCTAGCCCCAAGTTATAAAATAGTCTCCTCCATTTCATTACAATACTCTCCTAGTTGTTTGTCAGACTAACATTCTTTAGTCCATCTGTGTACCCCATGTCCCACTTCCACCCTTTGTGTTTCTTACTGAATCTGGCTCTTTGAGTTTCTATGGAAAAGGATGAGTCATCTCTGCAGTGCCTTCCCTGGTGTGTTTCAGCTCTTGGTATCTTTTGCATGGTTTCTGGAGACAGGATCAATTAGCTACCAGTCTCTAGGCTGCCCTCACTGGGAGTCACTTTTTTCCCCATAGCATTTCTATATATTTAACCATATTTTATGTCTTTTCTTTCATTTCAATGGAGAGAAAGAAGGATCTAAAGACATATGTGTAGTTCACCATCTGAAAAGAGAGTATTGGCATCAGAATAATGTTATTATGAAATGAAAATATATGCAAATAGAACCCTTGAAGAATACAAGCAAAGGCCCAGGGAAACAGTAAAAATCCGTCCAAATGACATTGCTTCAATAAGGAAATATGCTAAACTTGGTGAATCATTTGCAGTTGCTTTAATGCCTGTAGGTGAAATTTTCACCAAACATTTGGACGTAATACTTCATCTTCTATTATGTTTATAAAATTTATATTTTGTGAAGAGTATTTTCCATAGCCATGGAAACCCTGACTTCACAGAACCATCTAGAGACTACCCCATTTGCACATAATTCTTGGAAATAAATAATCAAAGATTTTCCTTAATGGGCTTATTTCCTGAGAAGGTAACAGATCCCATGATTCAATGCAAAAGACTTTCTCCCATCATAGAGCCCCCCGTGAACCACTTTCTCTTTTAGGAAGCAACAAATAATACCTGATTCTTTGAAGAGAATAGGTCAGAGGCCTTTTACCTTTCAGGTCTTAAGGTTTGGGTTTGCTTTGTTTTGGGTAGGGTGTGTGCGTGTGTGTGTGCGTGTGTGTGTGTGTGTGTGTGTGTGTGTGTGTATGTGTCTGTGTGTGTCTATGTGTGTCTGTGTATATGTTTGAGAATTACATAACTGACACCCTATATTCCAATATGAACACATTCTTCTCTCTTAAAACATGTCAGCTTAAAAGGGAATTATCCTTTGAGTGTAACTCTATACCATCCAAGAAGCTCAGACAGTGCAGAGATCATGTTCTCATATGTCAGGTAGACCATGAAATGTCTTCCACCATAAACTGTCTATGTCTTTCCCTTGCAGAGGGTCTCTACTTAGGATCTCTTTCCTAGCTTTCAGTGTAGCAGCCGTGCCTCACACCCTCCCCGCCATCAAGTCAACGCAGAACCTTCACCACATTGCACATTTCCAGCTGCTTCAGTCACACCTGCAATGTGCCCAGATTGCTCACACCCATATTTTGTAGGGATAAAATGTCAAATAATGCTCCATTTCTTCCATGAGGTCTATCCCCAATGTCTGGTCAGGACTCCTCTCAGAGAAGCCACGAAGGTGATGAAAGGCTGGTGTTTTCCAGTGTCCATCCATCTGCACTCAAAGATGGGCTATCTGAGCCAGGCCCATCAGCCAGTGTCTCTCCAAGCCTCAGTCCATTATCATTCCTAGGTGCTGCTTACCTGTATACCCTGGCCTAGTCTCCCTTTGTAGCACCTCTGGGTCCCTATATATATAGCCTAGCTACTTCTTTCCTCTAGACTGCCTAGCTGCCATCTTTTATGGACCCTTAGGACATCTGAGATGACTCCTCACTAAAAAATTGCTAATGTACTCTCATTCCACCCAGCCTCGGGTGATGATGGCTAACCTAACAGCAGTGCCAACACATCTGTCCCACAGGATAGCTACCCAAACCTTTCCAGGACTTGCCGGGTAAACTTCTAAACACTGAAAACACTGTCAAGGCCTTCTCTGGCTCTGCTTTTCCAGACTTTTTCTTCTTGCCCAAGCCTGTCCCAGATAAAGCTTGGCCAAGGCCCAGAGGGCCTTGTTCTGTTTCTTCACAGTCTGGAATGTACATACAGACCCAAACTGGTTCTTCCTCCCAGTATTTCCTGTTTGGTGTGGTGCCACCCATGAAACCTTACCCATCATAAGCATTTTGGTGGTGATATACATCAGATCACTCACTAATTTTACGAACTTAGCTTGTTTTCTTGGCTGTTTTGTTGGGGGTTTTGTATACAAGCAATGTTGAAGAAACAGTTCATACAATATAACACAACAATGACCAATGACCCTTACTCTGTTTTTATTTCTCAACTTCATCTTTTTAAAAACAAACCCTCTCTCCCCTGGTCACCTGCCTGACCCACAGCCACCACCCACCTGGCAGATCTCAAGCTCACACCCACATCCCTTACAGACACCTGAGACTTTGGATTCCAAGTGGCAGAATCAGACAGTGTTGAAGAACTTCACATCTGTGCCTTGAGCTGCAGGTTGCTTGGGCATCTAAACCCTGTGAAACCTTGTCTGTGTTTGCAAACACACCTGGTGTTAAGAAATCTCTTACTACTGACTCCTTTTCTTTTCTTTTTCATTTATTTTTTTAATACATTTATTTGTTAATTCAAGTTACAGCGCAATCACAGCCCCCTTCCTCCTCCCCTCCTGGTTCCTTCCTCCCACCCTCTACTCCCTCTCCCATCTATCCTACTCCTCTGGTGTGGGGTGGCCCCTCTCACATATCAGCCCTCCTCAGTTCATTAGTCACATAAGGGCTAAGAGCTTTCTTTTGCTTCAGGGCCCAACTTGGTGTCCTTTTCAACTCAGAAAGTCAGTTTTAACAATCCTGTATCCCACCTGTGCATGGGAAATTTTTACAGGGATGGGCAATACTGGGGCATGTGTCTAGTCTCCACTATCCAGTTACCACGTTCTGTGGGAAATGATGCTTGCACGAGGCCCCACCCCCACAGGATCACAGTCCCGCCCTTGGACTTGGGCTCCAGCCTACTGAAGGATAAACACTCGAACCTCCCACTGAGCTGACAACCAGGGACCTGGGTGACTGAGGCCTCAAACACCAGAATCTCTGTGGTGGCCAGTGAGGGGACTGTCTGCGAGGTGAGTTATGGAGATCTCAGACTTCAGGGCTGCCCCTAGAGAAACCAAGTTATTGGCCAAAGGCCAGCCATTTCACCCAGACCGGGTCATGAGAGTTTAACCCAAGGAAATCTCAGAAGCAATCTGAGACCATCACCTAGCCCGAGACACCAGCTTGTCTATCCCCACTGCAAGGCAGCAGTGCTCTGGGCAAACCCAAATGTCTGTCACTTGGGGGGTGGAGGGGTGAGCTGGGTTCACTATGTGCCTAGTTAGCTCAGCTTCTGAACTGGGGGTGAAGACACCAGTTTTCACTCTGATTAAATGGAATACACTTGCATCTTCCTAAGAAAGAATCATCAAGATAAAATGAAGGCATAGATTCATATTGTTTGTTTGTTTGTCAGTGTATTTACTACAAGTCACTTTTCAAGGGTACAGCCAAAAACCCATTTCCCATGAATGTCCATGGCAGTATTTGAGAATTACTGTGCTGTCAATGCGACACAGTCCTAGCAAGGCGTTCATGTTCAGAATGTGCCACCTTCTGGAGACTGGGGAGGAGATGGGGAGATACTGTTGTGACTAAGATCCAGCCAGCTCTTTTGCATTTATCACCAACCCTATATTCTCTAAGGATGGCTATGTGCAGGCTAATGCCTAGTTTTATTTCTTCTTACTTTCTCCAAGTGGTGTTTTAGACTAGCAGTGTATGTGTGTGTGTGTGTGTGTGTGTGTGTGTGTGTGTGTGTGTGTGTGT
>CAJQZJ010032633.1:3048443-3059437 GCA_907164525.1 Lophiomys imhausi | reverse complement strand
GTGTGTGTGTGTGTGTGTGTGTGTGTGTGTGTGTGTGTGTGTGTGTGCTGCTACTACTGATCCCTGAAGCCCTCAGTGCAGTAGCATTGGCATGAACTTTAGCTTTTTAGAGAAGACTTAGACACCAGGAGTGAAATAATTGTCAATAAAGTTGCCAAGTGAGACAATGACGGATGCAGCATCCTAGCCAGACACTACAATCTTTCTCCTCATTGCATGTGCGATTCCACAGAAGATATCCTAAACTTGGCATAGGGGCTACTGTGTGCTACCAAGATCCTAACCAAGTACCTAGGACAGATCTGCTAAGACAAAGAAAAGCTGGGACTTGTTCCAGAGTTTGAGTCATCCTGACATTTCTCCACAGGGCTGGAGACCACTAAGTAGAACTCTGTCTTCTGGCTGGAGATCATATAATGTTGTGATCAGAAAAGGGACACAGGGTAGGCATGATGGCCCACGCCTTTCATCCCAGCACTCGGGAGGCAGAGGCAGGTGGATCTCTGTGAGTTCAAGGACAGCCTGGTCTACAAAGTGAGTCCAGGACAGTCAAGGATACACAGAGAAACCCTGTCTCAAAAAACCTAAAAAAAAAAAAAGAAGAAGAAGAAAAAGGACATAATGGCCTGGTTGGGTCACCTACTGTGTGTTGTCTTATGGAAGAACAATGAATGTGAGATTCTGCTGTGTAGGAAGTTTGGCCAGAGCATCCTTTTACTATGTGCATAATGTGGCTTATACTGGACAGGGCTGCAGGTACACACCCTGTGACTGCCTATTATAATGGGAGTCTTTCTTCAAAACATCGTTACAGATTGCCTCAGAGACCTGATCAATCATCCAAAAACTGCTCTGCATATGAATCAGGGCAAAGCTGGCAGAGGGTTTGAATTGTTGCATCCAAAAGTATAATAAATGTCAGCGTTGAACCACAGATCCGAACCTTAGTGCCCTTCCCAAGCAGCATTGCTGCACTCTGAAAAGCTCCAGATGTGGGGATCAAGCCTACCTCAAGACCCACCAAGCTATGACCCATTCTCTGATTCCTGCTGCTCATCAGTGGCAAGATCACTCCCCAGCAGTCCTTCCCTCTTGCTTCCTTCTAGGCCCCAAACTCGACCAAGTCTCCCACCACCCAGAACTTTTCTTTATGACACTGTTGCTTGTGATGATTCAATTATCGCTTACAATCTGTTTCTTCATCTAGAACAGTTTAGGTTATGAGACAACAAAGTCCCAGCCCCAGACCACAGAGAACCAACTGAGGCTGATACTTAATTACCAACCCAGCCTTATGCTAGCACAGTGACCTTGAGAAGGTCAAGTATACATTCTCTCCATCTGTTGGTTTAGTAGAATAAGCCAGAAACTAGTTTAGGCTATACCAACTTTCCTGTGTTAAATCCTTCTAAAGATGATCAGAACCACCTGTTATCATTAACAGCTTTTAGCTGGTCCACAGACAACCAGCAAAGTAGAGGCCTGCTACAATCTGTCCTTGGATCTCTACAAACCTATACCTGTATCTGAGCCTCTCAAAGGAATATCTCACTCAGAGAAGCCCTTTACCCCTTCTCTCTCTCTCTCTCTCTCTCTCTCTCTCTCTCTCTCTCACACACACACACACACACACACACACACACATACACACACACACACACACACACACACACACACACACACACACACTATCAGGTGCCTTTTTGTTGGTCAGCACTATGAATCTAAAAAAAAGAAAAAGGTAACATCTGTGGAACACTTTCTGTGAGCCAGAGCTATGATACAACACAGAGCATTCTCATCTTACATCTCATCTCAGAACTTCCCTGAGATTCAAGCCTGGTGAAGAGGAGAGTGAGGTCCAAAATACGTTGGTGGAGACTTCACCAAGCTTCACAGAGGCACAGAAGGTATCCAAGTCCATCTCACCAAATCTTGTGAGGAAGAGCTCTCTGAATTGGGCCCTCAACCTAGGGAGGGGACTTGGGGTGCTGATAGAAAATCAATGGATGGAAAAGTAGGGTGTTGATGGAGAACCAATTAGTTCTCTTCAAATACTGTATGCGGATAAGATTTTACAATATCCTCTTTTATCACAAATCTCTTTTGCTATTGTGTTGTGGACCAGTTAGAAGCCAAGGCTAGGCAAGCACTCTCATGCCAAACTAAATCCCTAGCCTTCGAATCTTAAATTGCACCACTAAATGAAAGAATTGTAGTGCAAATGAGGAAAAAATAAAAGAAACCTAAAAGGAGACAAAAAACATCACACCATAAGAGTTAAGTCATCCATTAACATCGTGTGACAGAGACATTGGACATCTCATCAGGACTCATAGTTGGTAAGGTAAAAGTTAACTGGAAAGAAATGCAGGCACACCTCTCCTAAAAATTTGGGTGAGGTGGTTTCAGTTGCCAGTTAACAAACGTTGTTACATGCAGCCCATAGCTGGCATGCAGATCTGAATGGAGCTTGAGGCCATGTGTGAAAGATGTACCAGACATCACACATCACTGTGGTTCCTGCCTGCTTCCTGAGTTCAGTGTTAGCTTCCACAAAGAACATTTCCACCACATTCTCAGTATTTTCCTTCAGAAAGGTGAATTGAACCAACTCTCTCTTGCTTTAAAGGTGTTGACCAGAACATGTCTTCCAACCTGGAATCAGCGAAGGACTTGCTTGTTTTCTTAGGAAAATCACTGCTTAGTATTGTGGAAGCCCTATTATTTCATGTGATCCCAACACCGCGGAAGAACGTGGCTGGTGAAATAGTCCTCATAACGGGTGCCGGGAGTGGACTCGGAAGGCTCTTAGCCTTGCAGTTTGCCCGCCTGGGATCAGTGCTTGTTCTCTGGGATGTGAATAAGGGGACAAATGAGGAGACCTGTCAGGTAGCTCGGGAAGCAGGAGCCACCAGAGTGTATGCTTACACCTGTGACTGCAGCCGAAAGGAAGAAGTGTACAGAGTGGCCGAGCAGGTACATCTTGGGCCCTCATTGCTTTTTGTGGGTTGTGAGAATCCTATGCAATTACTTTGGTATGGACCAGTTTTCTTCAGTGGCCTCTCTGTCTCAATGCCTACCACTTGTCTCCAGTATCTCTCCACTTTAAAAATTATCTGGAGGAAAAGGAATTTGGAATTTTTCATTCTTATCGTATGCAAAATGTCTTTTGCCAAATATCCTGTATGTGGCATATCATAACAATATAAGGTAAATTATTATTCCCCTTCAAAAATAAGAATAGTGAATTCATGTGGGCATGTAGCTTACTTTAGAATAGAGCTAACAATTAACAAAGGAATGGGCAGGACTTCAGTTTCATGATTCCTTTGTGGCACCCTGTGCCCCAGGATCACACCCTTACCACATGCCCACTGTACTACCATAGTGTAAGAAGGAACAAGAGGTGGAAGCATCCTTCTTTGAGGGGTTAGAAACAGATGTCAAATGCTTTGCCCAAGATCTAATAGTGTATGTGCACCCTGTTTAGCCTGAGTTAAATCCAGTCTGCATGCACCCCACCACCATGACTACCATTTGAATATGTGTTTTTCACAGGTAATCATTAGAAAATAAAAATACTCATCCTGAGAATACTTGGTTTTGATGATAGTGGAACTTGAACCCAGGCCCTTGGTGCTTACAAAGCCCTCACTCTATCACTGAATTACACCCAGATCCTCTAAATCAGTCATTCTCAACCTCTGACTGGTGACCCCTTAAGGGCCAAACAACCCTTTCACAGATGTCAAATATCAGATGTTTACATTATAATTCATAACAGTAGCAAAATTACAGTTATGAAGTAACAATGAAAATAATTGTATGGTTGGGGGTCACTAAAACATAAGGAACTGCATTTAAGGGTCAAAGCATTAGGAAGGTTGAGAATCACTGCTCTCAATCCTCCTTTAGCAGTAACATAGATGGACTTTTAAAGTTACTTCAGTATATTGGCATAGATGCACTTATCTCATCAAGGGACAGTCCTGTCCCTCATAAGGACTCTTGTGTCCTTATATCCACCCACACCAGTGTGCATACACCACATACTACTCTCCCAGGCCAACTAGAGGACATAGTATTGTCCAAGTTGCTAAAAAGGGAGGAACCAAGCCAGCTTCTCCAACAGCCTTTCTGCTTCTCATCTTTCTTACCAGTACTTCTAATTACAGGCTGTCTGATGCTCCAAAAGCCCACCCAGGCTTACTCACATCCCAAGAGCAGCCAACTGGCCAGCTGCACCTGTTTACCTATGTAACATGTCACCTAACATGTTGACTTTCACTAACTACAAACAGCTTCTCTAGCCAGGCTTCAGCAGACATGAGTCTATATTCAGACACTGAAGACCTTCTTCTTAATGGTAAACTAATACAGGAATCTATAAATAATTACCTGCCTAGATCTTGGATCTGTGACGTAGGTCTGTCCCGGCTGCTTGGCTTCTGACATAGTCTGCCATGCCATATTCATAGCTTGTTGTTCATTTTGTTATCACTTTGTGTTCTTGAAGAGTGTTGGCAATGTGCTCTTCTACATTTGGGGGAAACAACTTTACTTATAAACCCACCATTCTCTTCTTATTTTAATAGCAGGAAACTATAAGAATTTTTAAGACTTGTCCCCCAGGAGAATGACTACGGAGAGACATTTTGAAGTGGTACATACAGTATTCTCTCTGCTGATCTTTAGTGGCTTTGAGAGCCGGTATCTCAGAAGCATAGCTTAGACATGAGTTTAGAAAGTTCACTGTTGCTTCACGGTACATCTGGGTAACAGGTTATTTTGAACAGTAATATATGAACAAGCTGAGGCTATGTAGTTTTCATTTATCCTTGATGTAACATTCAAGGATCCTAGCTATGCATTGAATGACAATCGTTTTGGTTTATCATCTCTCTTCCTGAAATCCCTCTTCTCAAATGGAAGAAAGAAAGGAAGGGAGGAAGGGAGGGAGGGAGGGACAGAGGGAGGGAGGAAGGGAGGAAGCCAAGCAGGCTAGCCTCTTGAATTTAATTTGTAGCATGTGCAACTTTCCTAAAATTGGTTACTGGTTCCTGGTTTCCAAAATTGTGTACCACCTGGTCACTAGGAAAAGCAGATCTTTCTTGCTGCCTGCTACCTCAAGTAAGTAGGGGATGAGTAACCTGAGCTGCTGGGAAATTCACACTGGCCATCCTGGAGGCTTAGAGTAAGATACTTCTATTTAAGTAGAATTTGATGAACTACTAGCCATTTTCCACAGCAGACACACACTTCCATTTTCTCCACTGTTTTCTGTGAAAACTAGCACAGCCATGTCACCCTGATGCTGAGCCCAGGACCTCCATAACAGCATCTTCCACTTTTCCACAGTGATATGTCCTCACCCATACCATTCTGTGTTACTATGATGCACTTGACACTATCCATCCTGTAAGGTGCACAGACACACAAACACACACATACATATACACACAAACTCACACACATATGTGTACACATGTACATACACCCACACACACATACACAAGCTTGCACATACACCCACTACTCATACAAATATGTACACACACATACATAAATGTACATGCCTACATGCACACACAAACACACAAAAAAGCACACACATAGTCACAGCTAGAGATACAAGAGGAACTGATGTGATCCTCATTTGTGAATATCTGGTAACTACTGTGGGTGGTTCTTTCTAAATGATGGGGGTCAGGACTGCTACTGTATGATCTAAATTGCACTGATGAACTTCAGAACACAAAGGAGAACATAGGAACAGTACTAGCCTTGTCATCTTCCTGGAAAGGCTCATGACCACTAGGAGCCAAGATGACTAACTGAAGGCTTGTTACAGGCAAAGGGACCATTGTTACACCTGGAGCCCTTAGTTATAAAGTAACAATGACTGGATGCCTTTTCAAGCTGGCTTTTCAGCAACAAACATGACTCACAGATTGTGTACCTAAAAATTTGAGGTGGAGAGAAGAAAACCAGTCTGTTGAGGAAATCAAGACAGGCAGATTCTAATCTTCCTTGTGTTTAAAACATAGATTGTCGTTCTGCCCATTGGTTCCTGCCTCCTCCCAATTTCTGTGTATGCCAGGATGGGGGTCTGTATGCCTTTTGATTATAATAAAGCTATTCTTGTATCTGTCACATGACTGGAATTATGTGTTCCCAATGAAAAACATAAAACAAGATTACCAAATAAAGGTGGTAAGGATGAATTTGAGTGGAGAAGGAAAGTGGCCTTTCAACATTAAAGTCTGTACTAGAAAGAGAGGAGAATGAAGTGCAAAGCTTTGAGCTTAGAGGTCACTGCAGTGAGCACTTGGATCCAGTGGAAGGAAGGATCAAGAATATACAAATATTGGGAAAGAGATCATATACAGAATTACTAGTTTGATGGTGGCACTTTTCTTATCCAATCCAGGTTAAGAAAGAAGTTGGTGATGTCTCTATCCTCATCAATAATGCCGGCATTGTAACAGGCAGAAAGTTCCTCGACTGCCCAGATGACCTCATGGAAAAGTCACTGGATGTCAATTTCAAAGCACATTTATGGGTGATTGTTTTGGGTTTTTTTTTTATTCTCATATTAAATGGAAACTTACTCTGGTATTCCAAAGTAATTTTCTCTTGTTTTTTTTTGGGGGGGGGGCAATATTGTCAATTTTGAAATAAAACACACACACACATCTTAATCATGAGGGGAAGAATAGGAATCAACACAGGTCCTTATACTATTTAAGTGCTGAGCCACTGACCATGTTCCTTGTAGAAGTTTGGAGAAGTGTTTATAAGGAACTGCTGAACTTAAAATGGTTTTTCCAAGAATAGGTAGTAAATAAATTTATTTTGGCATGACTAGGCTAATCTATAGTTTGCCTGTGCAAGGACACTTTTGGAAGTGAGCGTGTCATTATTAATGAGCAAACATTAATTAGTCATGTCCCAGGCAAACTAAGACCTTCACTCGGTACATACCTGGAGAAAGCATAGGTGTTCTCAGTATATGCTACATGCGACCATCACCAAGGACTCAGCTCTGGCTTTCATAGTGCTGCAGCCAGCATAGGTTACATTTTTCTGGCCTTACCTGACCAGCCTTTTCCCACATCCACATACCATGCCTCTTCCTGTGGCCCCTTCCTGCCTCTCTGCTTCCCAGTTGGTTTCAGTGCTCTGTGCAGCTCAGTCTTTCCTAAACAAGGCTCTCCCTTGAGAGAACTTGCTGAAGATTTCAGACCACCCTCCATTCTTCTCACACTTTTCCAGATTTCTCTCAGTTTTAGTTTTCTATCTCCATTTTCACTACAGTATAGTGGTACCATTGGTGTTCCTGGTGTCTATCCTTAAGTTCATGAGAAAGATGGAAAGATCCAGAAGTTAGTAACTACTGTGTCTCTGTTGGAACTATGTGTCTTGTCCCAAATGTGCACACCTCTCTCTCTTTCTCTCTCTCTCTCTCTCTCTCTCTCTCTCTCTCTGTGTGTGTGTGTGTGTGTGTGTGTGTGTGTGCCATGAGTTTACTTTTGTCATTATATGTAGATGGTTTAGTCCCCTTTGGGGTCTTCCTGTGGCTTTCATGTCTGTCCTACTGTCCTACTTCCATTTTGTCCTAGTCTCCTCTCTCTCTCTGGTAGTTATTCCTTAAATATTGTTGTTACCCTGGTCCCTGCCATCCTCTCCTGCGTTGGCTCTTCACTCTTTCTGGATGATTCAAACGTGTATGTGACCAAACACAGAGTGTGTGACTGAATTGCCCGAGGCCCAAATATCTGCCTGACCACTGGGCTCCAGCTCTCACAGCAGAGTCACAGAGGGGTCGCTGGACCTGGGCCCAGGGTTCTTGTTATGATACTGTCTGTCTTCTTCATTTTGATTTTCTACCTCTCTCTGAAACAATGCAACCCTGATGAGTGAAGAGACTGGGCCTTTGTAAGACACTCTTCATTTCTTTCTTTTATTATTTCTAGGTTTTTGTTTTGTTTTGTTTTGTTATAGTGTGTGTGTGTGTGTGTGTGTGTGGGTGGGTGTAGAGGCAGCAAACACTTACCCACTGAACTGTTTCTCCAGCCTAGAACTAATTTTCTTAACCTCTTTGTCTGAATCTGTGGTTAATTTGTGCTTGTTGCCCAAGACATCATCCTCTGAAGCTCATTCCCTTTCTGTAGCACCTCTCTCCAGCTCACAGTAAAAGAAGTAAAAATGTTCTGCATGACTGAGATACAGCCTAACTGCCTGCTCTCTAAAAAACATACTTTATTTTATGAGTTGTTACTAAAATAAAAGGCCATTGTTCAAAGAAGTAGAATTGGTTTAAAGCAAAGTTTTCTCAATGGAAGCAGGATGTCTTGTTAACTGTGTTCAGGAAAAGTTTAAAAACCTGAATTAAGCCAAAGAAGGAAACACAATATACATTTAAACAAAGATGTCCATAATTACTCATGGGTTTTTGGATTATGGCTGTCGAACCACATTGATTGTGATCTTAATCACACACACAATCACAAAGCATGAACCAGGATAAACTGTTTTTAATATTGTTAATGATTTCATGGGAAGATGATAGTTTAACAATATAACATATTTTTAATGTATGCTTAGTTTCTTATACCCAATGTCTTTAAGTAATTTATTAGCTTTTAAAAGTATCTCAATAACCATATACACATCTGAGAAAAGGGTACAGTATACTATTACTTATTAAAAGCTTTCCTTTGCTCTTTTTAGACCTATAAAGCATTCCTGCCTGCTATGATTGCTAACAATCATGGCCATTTGGTTTGCATTTCAAGTTCAGCTGGATTAATTGGATTAAATGGACTGGCAGGTAAGAGAATTCCTGTCAATCTTAACTTGCAGAATACAGATACTCACCTCCAGGAGTCTCCTCACATAGCATGTGCAGGTAACCAACACTCACTCAACATAACTGTAGCCACACTATCTGCACAGCAAATGAACAAATGAAACAATTTTGGAGTTTTTAGTGTTCTGGTGTTTTGGTTTGGTTTGGTTTGGTTTGGTTTGGTTTGGTTTGGTTTGGTTTGGTTTGGTTTTTGAGACAGGGTTTTACTTTTAAGACAAGGCTGTCCTGTAACTCAGTCTTCCTGTGTCTTGGTTTCCTAAGTGCTGGGATTGTAACATGTATCTCTATCCCCCCAAAGGTTGGGTTGTCTGTTGATCAGGCCATTCTGAAGATTTTAAGCAAATAACAAAACTTGTCCTGGTTTCCTGTGTCTTGATTATATGATCAAGGTTCTCAGAACTACCAGTTACCCAAATAGCACTATTTCATAGTGCCTGAGACCCACACCTCCCTTTCTGTTCCCCTTCTCACGAGTCTGAAAAGCCATGGCCATTTAAAGGAGTGCATAGTTATTCATAGCTCCTGTTAGTACTCTTTCTCACACAATATCTCCATCTTTAGATGTAAGATTACCACACCACAGCTCAACTGGGAAACAAGTCTAAGCCTTCTACATTTCCTAAAATGTGTCTTTGCTCCTATATCATAGCCACTCACTAAGGGCTCTGTTGAGAATGCAGATTGTCTGAGTCCAGGGTTCTGTCTGCTAATCAGGATGTCAGAGATCAATGGGTCAATAAAGGCCACTGCACTTTGCCAGGTGACGTGGAGGAGCCTAGAAGCATCCCTGGATCCTCCTCTTCCCTTCTCTCCCCCAGCCTCTTGCCCAGTGTTGCATCACTAAGGACTGACAGTACCAAACCTGACATGTGCAATCTTAATTTTATCATTCATAGTAGCTACCTCACAACAGAGTGAATGTGTGTGCCTCTTTGGAAAGAGAGTCAAAGGAAAGCATTAACCTATCTAAGTACTATTCCTTCTCAAGTCATTTTCATTCAGAGAATTCAGGTATTCTCTTAAGGCAAATGTGACTTAAAACAGAGTGCACAGCATGGACATAAATGCCACTTTCCCCTACATTTTCAAGTAAAGTAAGGGGTCTAAGAAGTCCCTTGTTCTTCTCTAAAAGTAGAAGACAGTTAAAATCAGATGCTGTAGCCTGTACCTCATGGAGACAGCAGGAACTGCCTTCCTGCAGCTGCAGCATCCACCTAACACGATTGCGGGCCTCAGATGCCACTGCTGTGGTAAAGAGTGAGGGGATATTTGGCTCACATCACAGTTGGAGAGGTTTCAGCCTAGGCTTTGGAGCCTGAGACCAAATCCTTCCAACAGCTTCTGATGAAGTTTACACAGCCAGCCCCACTTCATAGGACCAGTATTCTGCTAGCTCCCCACCACTGTGACAAAATACTTGAGATAATAAACTTGAAAGGAGGATGGGTTTAATGGTCTTTGTTCAAGGTTACTTGGCCTTGTTTCTTTTGGACCAAGGTAAAGCAATACATCATGCAGGAGTATGTGACAGAGGAAACCTCATGGCAGTGGAGAAACAAAGATGGTGGCAGGAAGGAGCGAGGGTCAATCTCCACTCCCTGGCACACTCCCAGTGGCCTCCTAACTTCCTTCCACTACCCCATCTCCTCACAGTTCTACCACCTCCCAGTAATGCAAAAGCTGTTGAAGAACCCCCTAGTAATTTTGCATATAGGTTCAGGTAATGTCAGCATGACGATTTAAAGCCATCTTAAACCATCAAATAGCTATTCATTACACTGACACTCTGGGATTTACGACTTTAAGAACATTTATTTCCGAGTACCATGGACCACACTGAACTTTCTTGCTTAGACCTCTATATTCCTTACTATTTTATGTAGTTTTGTATTATTTATACTTCATAAGTTATTTGAAATAAGAACTGCCCATCCTATGGACAGTTGACACAGGCTTAACAAAGCATTGACTTATAAGTAAAATTACATGGTCTAGAGGAGTACATACAGACTTTCTCACTTACAGTCCCTTGTCTATTAGATTAAGTAAAATGACATGGTCTAGAGGAGTAAATAGCAGACTTTCTCACTTACAGTCCCTTTGTCTATTAGATTAAGTA
>CAJQZJ010032633.1:3005677-3048433 GCA_907164525.1 Lophiomys imhausi | reverse complement strand
TAGATAGCAGACTTTCTCACTTACAGTCCCTTTGTCTATTAGATTAATTAAAATTACATGGTCTAGAGGAGTATATAGCAGACTTTCTCATTTACAGTCCCTTTGTCTATTAGAATATTATTTTAGTAGCCCATGTTTTTGCTACTGATTACATATTCATCCCCATACAAAGAACTTTTGAAATGATTGTCGCCTACTCTATTGCTTTTAGTTGCCATAGTTTTAAAAGTGACCTTAATGTTAAAACTTTACAATACAAGCAGACCTCAGAGATAGTATACATCTGGATCTAGACCACCACAATAAAGCAAATCACATAACATTTTTTGTTTCTGAGACCATATAAAAGTTATATTTATATAATTCTGTAATCTGTTAAAGGCACCTGGTCATTATAGCTTAAAAAACAGCATTGGACATACTACTTTTTTTTGGTTTTTCAAGACAGGGTTTCTCTGTGTAACATCTCTAGCTGTCCTGGACTCACTTTGTAGACCAGGCTGGCCTCGAACTCACAGTGATCCACCTGCCTCTGCCGCCTCACAAGTGCTGGGATTAAAGGTGTGCGCCACCACGCCCGGCTCGGCATACTACATTTTAAAATACAGTTGGCTTAGTTAGGTTTACTGTTGCTGTGATGAAACACCATGACCAAAGCAACTTGAGAGAAAAGAGCTTATCCATCCTATGCCCCTTCATCACTGCTAATCATGGAAGCAAGTCAAGACAAGAACTCAAACAGGGCAGGAACCTGGAGGCAAAAGCTGATGCAGAGGCCATGGAGGGATGCGGCTTACTGGCTTGTTTCTTATGGCTTAGCTCAGTCTGCTTTCTTGGAGAACCCAGGACCATCAGACCAGGCAAAGCACCACCCACAATGGGTTGGGCCTTCCCACATCAATCATTAAGAAAATACTCTACAGGCTTGCTTCCATCTTCTCAAGTGAGGTTCCCTTCTCTCCAATAATTCTAGCTGTTTTAAATTGACTTAAAAACTAGCCCGCACAATGGAACTGCTAAAAATTGATACTAATGATTACCTGAGCTTTCTATTCTCAGTGCAACGTTGTCATAAACCTTTGAATCATAAGGAACTCAGCCTCTGAGACGCACAATGACATAAAATGCTAGAAGACCAGGCAGACCTGTATGCTTAACCAGCTCTCTCTCTCTCTCTCTCTCTCTCTCTCTCTCTCTCTCTCTCTCTCGCAGACTATTGTGCAAGTAAATTTGCAGCCTGTGGATTTGCCGAATCTATGTTTCTTGAAGCATTTGTCGAAAAACACACGGGCATCAAAACCACAATTGTGTGCCCATTCTTAATAAAAACTGGAATGTTTGATGGTTGCGCTACTAAGTAAGTATGCCTTTTGACTTTAAAGGCATTTGAATTGACTGTCAGCTCATCAAATTTTATTCTTTTTTTTTTTTGAGTTGCTTGGATCTTTTTCTAAAATATTTTTTTTCTGATACATGGGTAGTTTCAGAATTATCCCTCACACATGTGTGTTTGAAGTGCTGATTGATACATGTGGTTTATCAGCACAGTGTCCAACTAGTCCCCATTCTATTGCCTCAGATATGCTTCTCTGTTCCCTGTCCTGGCCATAGTCATACCATTCAGACCTCTTCCCTGACTCCAAGAAAGCTAGAAGTCATTGAAGGAAAACAGCTCCCAGATTCCTTTAAAAAAGCACCATATATATCGATTAGTTATGGGGTTCCTTAAATAGTACCAGATGTGGATTAACCCCAGAAAGGTCTTATGAACTAAAGGTTGTAAGTTCAAGAGCTAGGGTGGTTTGAGGCTTGTAGCCACCTTCTTGTTGTTAGTTAGATCTTGTTTGCAAGGAAAACGGATCTCTCCTTTTTCCTTGCCAAGGAAAGGACTTTAAAAGTCCACCTATCCTGTGGCTCTTTTGATAAGGACACTGATCACACTCACAAGGGCTCCACTCTCATGACCTAATTACTTTCCAAGATCCAACTCCAGATTCAGATTCACCATGTGGAGATTAGGCTTTATTGTAAATTAGGGAGAACGTGTTCAGGCCCTAAAAGACACAAATATCCAATTTTGCATCTTATGAACATAGCCCAATTTGTTTCCAGTGACTCACTTCACATTTTGACCATTCCATAAGATTTTACATAGATGATCATTTGTAACATGAATATATTAATTACAATGAGTTTCCATTTCACATTCTAGCTGTGCTATTATTACTTCAACAATAAGTGAGTAAATACAGAAATAGAAATTGAAAGAGAAAAGGAATTTAACAATGTCTTATAAATTCCTTATCCCTGATCTTAAGGAATGATTTTTATTAATTTGAGGTTTTTTTTTTCTTCCTTAGGTCTCCTACTCTGTTACCAATTTTGGACCCAGAATATGCAGTCAGAGAAATAATAGATGCTATTCTGCAAGAGAAGTTATACTTGTATATGCCAAAGACCTTGTACTTCATAATGTTCCTAAAAAGGTAATGACATCAGCTTCCATGTTTCTCCAGGTGCCAATCACGGATTTATTCTAGGTCATACCTGGAAGAGCCACTCAGTAAATACTGGTTAAATTAATGGATTTCTAAAAGGAAAACCTTCTCCATACACTTTTTCATCTCCATGATACTTTATTGACAGTCTCAAATTTATAGTTTCAGTTTGTCCTACCACAAATCCAGAGACCCTCTCTAACAACTACCCATTGTATTATTGTCAAAAATGAATGGGTTTGCAAAATGAACTCCGGACAGATTTGAAAGCTGTTTGGTTGTTTTGGTGAAGATGTTCTTACACACATTATGAAATGATTGTGTCTGCATAGATATTGGATCTGTGTTTTTTCAAATACAGGGCGAGACAGTCAGCCACACACCTTAAGGATCTGAAGTATTGCTAAAACTGACAATTGCTATTAAAGTTTATCAATATGGTAAAGAATTTGAGAGAAATCTTAAAACAATGCAAAAAAGGGGGATGGGTATAGGTTAGTAGTAGAATGCTTGCCTGGCATGCACAAGGTTCTGGATTTGATCTCCTTTGCCAAAAAGAAAAAAAGAACATTAGAAAGGAAAGGAAGAAGGAAGAAGAGAAGGAGGGAGGGAGGGAGGGAGGGAGGGAAGGAGGAAAGGAGAGAAGAGGATAGAAGGGAAGGAGGGACAGATGGAGAAAAGAAAAAGAAAGGAAGAATGGAAGGAAAGAAGGAAGCAATGAAGGAAAGAAAGGAAGGAGGCAGAAAATAAAGGAAGGAAGGAAGAAAGGAAGGAAGGAAGGAAGGAAGGAAGGAAGGAAGGAAGGAAGGAAGGAAGGAAAGAAGGAAGGAAGAGAAGAGGGAGCATCATTGCCTACCCCCTGTGTCCTGCACTGAGTTTCAGTTCTGGAATCCAGCAGCAGCAGTGTGGGAACATTGGCCCACATGCAAACTGCTGAGGAACTGCTAGGCCCACTGCTTATACCCGGCCTCTCAGTTCCAGGGTTGCCTCATGTGCTTGTGTCTCCCCTCACAGGGACTGCATGCTTACAAACAGCACCCTCCATAGCCAGCTACCCCTTTCTGTGGAGTTGAATAGGTCTCTCCTCCATCTCTTGTTGCTTCTATCTTAGTCCACCACTTGTGTACACAGTTCTACTTCCAATGACAATGACGGTGCTTCAGCTGTTTAAATATAGGCATTATTCATCAAGTTTGTAATATGGCTGACAGTCATGAACCTGCTTTTTCCAATAGCTAGTTACATCTGTTTTGTGCAGTGAGACAGAAATCACTCTTCCATCCTTTCCATATGTCCTCTATCATGGGAGGGATCTGTGGCTGACAGAGGCTGTGGGTGGCAGCACAAGGGGTCTTTGAATCGCAATCTGAAACCCAGGGCTGTGACCCTGCTCTTTAACAACCCTGTCATCCTTACATGTCCTATGTTCTCCCAGCCTCAGTTTTCTTGCCCACAATATATTGGCAGTGTTTGGCAGTGCACACAAACTAGCAAAATGTCTGGTTACAGGGCAGTAAGTGTTTCCACAGCACAGTGCGCATTTCTTGCGTAGTAGCAGATTCTGCTATGACAAAGCCAACTTTAAGAACACAAAGCTTCATTTTTTTTACTCTGTGTAATTGTAGAAATTATATTTCTTCAATGGTGTACCCTTTCTGGACCATGTTTTGGGAGAGCAGCGGATCATTCTGGAAGCAGAAAAAACACAAACAGGTTCCATCAAAGAAATGGCATCAAATATTCCTTCAAACAGCAGCATGTAGAGAACAGTGTGTGAACCATGCACCACTTCCCCTCAAGGATCTGGGGTTACATAAAAGAAAAAGACACAAAGCAACCCCTATCATGACAGAAATTGTCTTCTCTTGAGTGGATGTAACAAAAAGAAATGGAAAAGCAGGCTAGGTGGGCAGGGTGCATCATACCTGTGATCCTAGCATTACGGATGCTGCAAGAAAAGGCTCACTCTGCACAGCCCAGGATGGCTCCTGTGAATTTGCAGCCATACTGGGCTGTGTAGAGTGAGACCCCGTCTCAAGACACCCCCCCCCATTACCAAAAAATGCTATCCTGGGAGTCGTAAGTACTGTACATAAATATTAGGCCAGAAAAGGGAATCTCAGAGCTGCAGAGACAATGAGGAGAAAGTGGAGATGTAAGAACTGATGGGAAAATCTCCATATGTTAACAATTCACCAGAATCCTAAAGCTTGGGAGGACTCACGTCACCTGGAGGCCTTGGGATGTCACGCAGAAGGGCAAGTGGGCACAGGTCCTCTCCATCACACCACCCCTGGAACAAATCTCAGGTTCTCTGTATCTGCTTGTCACTTTACTCACTCTGCAATGTTAGGTGTCAGTGTCAACAGGGGAAGAGTGCTGGGTGCTGGTCAGGGGTGTCTCTGAGTCTTCCCAGGCACAGATGGAAGGGATAAACATCTTAGTTTGGGTGGCCAACAGCAGGAGGACCTCTTGCATCTCATCCTCACAGTGGTCTTAGAAAGAAGGATGCCCTCAGTTGATATCTGAGGACACAGAGACCTACAAGCTGGGGAGTTGCCTAAGCTGACAGAGAGAGCATCAGAGCCCTGTCTCCAATCAGATCCACCTACTCCAAGCTTGTACTTACACTCACAGGGCTCTGTAGTACATGCTGGAGAGTACACAAGTCACTCTAATAGTGATAGTGTTTGGAGACCAAACTAAGTGCACCAACTGTCCATAAGCAAAGCAGGAGACCTCTCACCTCAAGCCTCCGCGATGAACAAGTGACTTCATCTGCAAAGCGACAATCTCTACCTGACCGAGCAAAGATACGTTCACAGATGATAGCCAAAAACCTTTACTCTTGGTTTCTTGTGTTTGTTTTTAGCTTCTTGCCCATCAAGACAGGACTGCTTGTAGCTGACTACCTGGGAGTCTTTAATGTGATGGATGGCTTCATTGGCCCAAAGAAGAAAGGTGAATGATAAGTTCCATGGCCGATGTTGTCAGGCATCCATTGCTGCACCAGGCTTCTTTCAAAGAAGAAAGGTATTCTGCCTGACAGATCCCAAAGACAAATAATACTACCCATGTTCTGCTATGATCACAAAGTCCTTCTTGTGTCAGTTAAATGCAGTGTTACTGTTTTCTGTTTTGTTGAGTGTTTGTTTGCTTGATTGTTTGTTGTTTGAAAAATAAAAATAGCTCTTTTGTCATTTCCCTTTCAACAACTATATCAGTGAAACCACATACACAAGCAAAAGCAGACTCAGCAAGTTCTATTCATATATATACATATATATACATGTATATATATATATATATTTGTGCATGCACATTTGTATGTATGCAACAAATATAATTAAAGAAAAAGAGGCTATATATGTGAGGAGTGATATGGGAAGGGTTGGAGGGAGGAAATGGGGACAGTGGTGTAATTCTATTTCAATTAAAAACATTTTTAGAGCCAGGCGTGGTGGTGCACCACTTTAATCCCAGCACTTGGGAAGCAGACCAGGCAGATTTCTGTGAGCTCAAGGCCAGCCTGGTCTACAAAGTGAGTCCAGGATAGTCAGGGATACACAGAGAAACCCTGTCTCGAAAAACCTAAAAAAAAAATTTTTTTTTTTTTAGAATGAAGCAAAAATATTAATTAAAGGAAAAAGAGGTGAGTTCGCATGAGCTGCCCTAATTATGGTGGCTCCTACAGAGCAGGTGCCTGTGGCTGAGCTTTTATGTGGCAAAGGAATGTCTGACTGTAAGACCTCTCTCAGGAAGACACAAAAAAAATGCAGATTTTTTTTATCACCTTATTCTCAGTTTTGGCACCACTAGTGTGAAAAGGGCTTATTGCTTTAGTTACTTGAGTTGCTATGACAACACACTGGACTAAATTTCTTAGTGAAGAAAGTGTTGATTTTGACTCACAGTTTGAAAGTCCTGTCCTCTCATGGGGAAGTCGTAGTACCCAGAGCAGTCAGGAAACCCTGCTGGTGTTCAGCTGACCTTCAACGTTATATGTAGCCCAGGATCTCCACCGATGGAGTGGTGCCAGGCACATTAAGGGTGGGTCTTCATACTTCAGTTAGCCTACTCTGGGTAATCCTCACAGGCAGCGCATTCTCTCAGAGTTGATCCTGTCCAGCTGACAATACTGACCATCCCAGTGCTCAATGCCCTGATGAGTCAGTCCCACGTGTTAGCTGAAGGCCTGTCAGACACATGACTCCAGAGAGCCTGCTCGGGCATTCCTGACACTGACCTTAGTCCAGACTTTCAGAAGGGATCATATTTCCATCCAAGACAAGATCAAAAACTGGTTGTTTCTTACTCTGAAAATGAAAGTCAACTTAAGCCACACCCAGAGTTAATTTCAGTGTTTAACTTAATAATTCAAGCTGGGATTCACAGTTAGGTATTTTTCATAGAATGGACAATTTCACTCATCTGCATTCATTAGAGGTACCCTCACCTCTGAGCTATTATGTTCTTGAAGTGTAATCACTTAGTAAACTGCTTTCATGCTTTGTAAATTAGCTATAAAAGCAAGATTAAGAAACATATGTTAATTACCATATCCAAGCAACTCATTCCCAAGCTGCTAGAGCATCCACCCTGTGTGAGGAAACAGACTCCTTTTTGTGTCTTGCCCTCTGGTGGGGCTGGGAGAGTAGGCTATCTTGGCAGACTCTGTAAAAGTAAAAAAAAAAAAAAAAAAAATCTACAATGGAAGTATCCTCTGGGAAGATGCTCTTTGAAGGGTCAGTCATGTGCTGTGGGGCCCAATACACTGCAGACTGGTTGCTCTTGAGTGTTCTTCATGACCCTAGAACCTGGTTCTGTTCCTTTACATTTAACCTCAAATATCACATAATGAGAGCAATGATAATTAATATTTACTTTGCCCATCACTAAGCTAAATGCTTCCCACACATCATTTCATTAAACAAGAACACTCCATCATGCCCCCAAAGAACCTTGAAAAGGGGAGAGGGGAATTAGTGTATGCCAAAGAATACAAAGCACTTCATTTCACACAGGCACCCTCTGCCTCTGTAGATGTGTAGTGAGATGATCAAAGACCCCTCAGACCAAACAAGTGATGGTTAATTAGGAGAGAAGCACAATATTATTCCTATACTGCAATTCTAAGAGCGTGTATTCTGAGGCTTGTCTATTTAGTTGAAGAATAAAAAAGAGACTGTTAGGGAATTCAGCAGAACAAAGGTCCAAGACCGAGTGGGCATCCACCACATCATAACAGCATTAACAGCAATTACTTCTAATTGGAGTGCATCTCAGCTGGGCTGCTACGAAGGTCTGAAATTCAATCGTGGTTTTATAATATCCATAAAATTGTCTAAACAAATTCAGATTAACTTGAGGCACTTCTATGAGAAGAGACCACATGTAAATTAGAGGATTCTAGAGGGCGATAAATAACAAGGTGATTTAATGGCCCTAGGGAGCAAGTGTTCACAGCATACTTTATACTAGTTTCTAGCTAAAATCCAATCCTAATAAACCCATGATAAAGAGCCAAGCACCTAAACAAGCCTAATGGAACAGGCTCCATTAGGACTAGCCTGAGTCCTAAGACAGACAGGCCACTCTACCTTCTGAGTCCCTAAGACAGACAGGCCACTCTACCTTCTGAGTCCCTAAGACAGACAGGCCACTCTACCTTCTGAGTCCTGTCATCCTGTACTTGGGATACTTGTTCCTCAAAAACCAAGAGGAATTCTCCAATAAGAAGTAATTTGACTGAAATATACATATACATTCTTTTTAATGTAAGGGCAGTTTTATATTGTGATGCTATCTTTAGTTGGTTTGAGTTACCATAATGAAATACCGCAGACTGGGTGGCTTACACAACAGAAATTCATTCCTCAGTTTTAAAGCCAGAAGTCTAGGATGAAGGTGTGAGCTAGTTTATTTTCTGGCAAGGGTTGTATTCTTGACTTTCAGACAGCCACCTTCTCACTATGTCCTCACACAGCCTTTCCTTCATGTATACAGAAAGTTTTCCTCGTTCCTTTAAGCAAAAGTACCCCATCCTGAGAGCCCATCCTCACATCCTCCTGTAACCATAGTCAGACCCACAGCCTCTTCCTGGTACCATCACACTGGAGGGTAAAGTTTCAACACATGACATCTTGTAGACAAACATTCAGACTATAGATGCCAAGATAGAAAAGGTCATGCCTGACTTTAGAGGCCTGATGCTAAAATTGCCACACCACGTCCAATGAAGGCATGCAAGTGGAATCTGAGAAACAGAAGAAAATTAGAGGTGCTTTTTGAAAGCCTAATTTCAGCTAATGAAAGCCAGAACTTAAGAAAAGCATGATGGAATATTTGGGCCACTAAACAAAACCTGACACGGGGCAGGCAGGGCATACTGATTGGAGCTGCTGTGTTATGAGAGTGGACAGCAGCCTTAGCCCCCTTCACATTTGCAGACTTGCTTAAGCATCCCTTTCTGAACGCTGGATAGCTTCCCTCTGCTATTGCAAATGTCACCACTGGGCTGCTGAGGAAGGCTTCTAATCTGCAATCCTTCTCTTGTAACCTTTCTACTATGTTGGAAAACAAACCCATACGAACACCAGTCACTGTTGCTCATTCCTTGGAGGGTGGTTGCTCCTAAGTGTAGATATGGAGAAGGCCCTGTCCACACATCTGTGTCCCTGTACATCCACACAAACTGAAACCTTGACAACAGAAGTAGTAGGCAGTTCATCTTAGCATCATTAGTTACTGCATCAACACCTAGGACCACACCGCTGTGCTTATACCATCAGTGAATACTAAAGTCACTACAGAAATATATTGACACTACAGAAACTATGGGCCAGCTGTCCACTTCTATGACACTGTGTTTGGTTTGTTTTCTCCTTCAACAAAGTGTCCTTTCAGACCTTTTATTTTCCCCTCAAGCCAAAACACTACCACTACCCTTCCTCAGTCTTTCCTACCTCATCAAGAAAATTGATACTGAGAAGTATAAACTACTTCTGGAGCATGCTCCATCTCTCTCCCTCTCATTGACTTGCTGGGGCCTGGTACGTCAGGCTCTTCTCTACGCCTCCTGTTTGCAATCCATTTCCCTCACTCCGCTTCTGAAGCATGTCTTTTTTTCCTGCTTTTTCTATCTCCCAGGTGGCCCCTGTCTCTGTCCATGAAGCTCTTACTGCCGCCACCACCCAACAACCCCACACCACCAGGCTGGGGCAGTGCAGGTACCCCTGGCACACAGCCCTCAGGCATCATAAGCCCCCTATTCCACTGCCCACTGCTTGTTGCACTGTTGCAGCTGGCCCACGCTCAGAGTTTCTTATCTCTAACCTTTCTTTGTTCTCTTCTTGCTCTGGTCTCCTGATCACTGGATTCAGTTTTGCAGGGATTCAGGTGTCTTTTGAGTATGAATAATATTGAAGTATTGTTTTAGGCTATTATCCCTTATTCAATACCTGGCTCTGGAGTTGGCCCACCTCTCCCTGCCCAAGGATGCTTGTTTATGAATTGATTATCTCGCATATCACATGTCACAGTACTAGAAAACAAATGCAAAGATCCAAGAGCCTATGGCTACACAGACCCCTGAAACTCAGCCATCATGTTCATATTTTTAGCCCGCAAGAATTCAGTAGCAGAATGCACTCTGTCCCCTTCAGAATAACCCATGGAGCTGCTGTGTTATGAGAGTGGACAGCAGCCTTAGCCCCCTTCACATTTCCAGACTTGCTTAAGCATCCCTTTCTGAACGCTGGATAGCCTCCCTCTGCTATTGTAAATGTCACCGCTAGGCATTCCATCATTATTATATCCTTCAGGATCATCGATGAACACTGAACAAGTTCCGTCATCACTGTATCCTTCAGCCAAAGTTAGGCGCATTGCTAAGCTGATTCAAAATGACACTGAGAAATACGGTCTTCATCCTGCACTGATATGGCTCAGCTAAAGATTAGGGAGTCTGTGATTGTTGAAAAAGGTAAAAACAGAATGTGGCTGTCAAAGTCAGCACATTCTTCCCTGCATATCGTATGTCTTATTAGTAAATAGAATCCACGGGTTTCTCCACCCTAACATTCTGCCCAATCACTGCATACTGCAACAAGTCCAGAATCTATGGTGCCAGGCTATTCATGGATCAAGAAGATAAAAGTAAGAGATTTGTCCCACCATATTCAGTATACCATGTGCCCAAGGAGCAGGCTACAATGCTACTAGAGAGAAATGGAAGTAGAAGGGAAGGGAAGGGAAGGGAAGGGAAAGAGGAGGAGGAAGAGGAGGGGAAAGAAGATGAAAAGGAAAAAAATTGAGGTTTGAAGGGGAAGGGGGTAATGGTAGATACAATGACAAATTTCTAACACAGGCACCTTAAAGGGGAAAAGGGCTTACTACATCTTACAGTGCTAGTTCATCCTGTGGCAGCAGGTAGGGGAGGTTGGTGAAGCAGGAGGCAATTGCTCACACCCAGGCAGGAAGCAGCAGAGAATGACACTGGGGAGCTCTTTGTTGTTTAATGCTTCCCAAAGCCATGGCTAAAGTAGGTGTGCTGGACTATTCTTCCTCCACACTGTCTGATTGCATTATCTCAAGAGACTTTTGTCAATCCAGGCTGCTTCAAGCCTAGTCTCGTTGTTTTAGAAATATTGCGTAAGATTCTGTGTATTTACTCACTCTCACTCACCAAGTACTTAGACCACCACCAGAGATCTTGCCTAAAGTGTTAAACATGAAGCCTGCATTCTTTGGCTGCATCCTGTTTTTCTCCCCATTCTTGTTGTCTGTCTCATTTTAGGCAGAACTGTCATGAGACCTCCCTGAGGGTTAAGTATAGGGGAAAATTCCGCCCATCATTTACTGCTTAACTAACTGTTGTGCTGAAACCTCATGATTGGCAAACAAACCTTATGAGATAGTGCTGGAGAAAGGTTAACTTGTGTGAGCCCTCTACCTGGGGTCTACATTCTGAGGGTTCCCATCAGTCACAAAGCATTGCCCATTACAATGCCCCGAGCCCCCAGATGGCTATGTGACTACCATGGTTGCAGGTAGAATAGAGCTTCCTGTAGACTTCAGCTTGCACACAATATTGTCCAGCCCTTGTTATCACTGGGAAACCCCACTTTAAGCAGCACAACACTGAAACCATGAAAACAATTCTACAAGTATCTTATACCTTCCCATCAGGCTACACCTGCACTTACCACACCATATCTTCCAATATGAGGAGGATCAATATATGAACTGAATTTTTACCTTTGTAAACAAGTATTCCCAGATTTCTATTCTAACCTGTTGGAATTGGAATCCGCATTTGTCACCTCCCACCTGAGAACTTGTCCATAGTTATCCCACAAATTTCAACCTCTGTTCCCTGAACCATCCCCTACAAAGTGCTACATTCTCTGATGGCTCATAGGACAGGGTTAGCTGTACAGAGTCCTTAAAGAACAGTGATTTGTAAATTATAAAATGTATGTCTAGAGGTAGAAAAGCCATGTCTTCTGTCATAGCTGTGAGTTACAGTCCTCCAGGGACCATGGCTACTAATAGTGATGTGCACTACCATCCCACCATTGCAAGAATGGCCACTTCTGGACAGTAGACATAGAAAAGGAAGATAGAAAGACTAAGGAATCAATTTACCTTTTAAACTATTTCTAGAAATAGTCACACATTGTTCCCTTCAAACACTATTGACCAGATGCAAGACTTACTAGGGATGGTAATTTTGCTATAGTAGCAGGACCCCACGTAATAACTGTGGGGATTTCTAAAACTGAAAAAAATGGGCATTAATAGCCTTTACAAGTATGAATTAAAACAAGTTTACCCGAGTAACTTAGCTCAAGTGGCTGGAACTTTATAAGATCCTTTTTTCATATCAATAATGGCTTTGCTTTCTCACATGACTACTGCAAAGGGTTAAAGAGTTGTCAATCACAAAATGCCTCAACCACAGCTTAGAACATACTTCGTGTTCAGTTGACATTATCTCTTTGTGTTCCTTGTCTACTTTCTGGCTTTAAGTTTCAAGACTCCACTACCACTTGAAATATCTTTATATTCACTTCTGTATGTATTAGCAAAATTCTGAGGTCTTACTCTGAGGATTATAATTATTTACTGCTATTTTTTATAGATATTCTTTTAATTCAAGAATATTGGGGCTGGAGCAACAGGTCAATGTTAAAGAGCACTTCTTGCTTTTACAGAGGAGCCAGATTTGGTTCCCAACATCCACACAGTAGCTCACAACATAGGAATGAGGTAAATACAGGGATGGGAGCCAGGGTCAACCAGAACTAAATGGTAAGCTGTTGCTACAAACACCACATATAAGACAGGAAGCTGGAACTGAACTGGATGTGTCTTCCCTGCATTCATAGTTCCAAAAGGTCTTGGCAGGTTGTGGAGAAAAAAAACTCATCAATAATGTTACCCCATGTCAATCCCAAGTGCTACAATGCAACATGCATGATCAGATACTCACAATGGCATAATAGTGTGAGTTATTACTATAATTACTATATAGTAAAATTATATAGTAATAATTACTATAGTAGAACTATATCAGTTCTAAAGGATCTAACACCCTCTTCTGACCTCTGTGATCATTAGGCACACACAGTGTACAGATATACTTAAAGCAGAAATGCTGAAATTTTTAATTAAATTGTTCAATAGTATTTATATTATAATTAATTATAAATGAGCACATAGACACGTGATGGATTTTAACAAGCTTTCGCCTGGATTGAGCAATCTTAGCCCATCTAAGCTAGCTTTTAATTCTATTGCCCATATATGACCCCATATATACATAAGTCTCTTTGGACTGCTGTTCTCCATGCTATGCTGATGTTCCAGACCACATGGAATGAAGTTATTTTCTCTAACCCATGCCATGTGTCTCCTCCTTTCTGCTCCTGGCTTCTTCTTCCCATCAACCTCTCTATCTCAGAAGCCCAAGCACCTTAGTCCCACCTACCTCTGTCTTTGCCCAATCTCAGGCCTCAGAACTTACTCAACCAATCAAAGACAATGTAAGTTACAGACAGCAAGCAGGACCAATTAATTAACATTTAGAATGCATAACATCACCCCATCACAAAAGCTTCATAGAATAAAATAAACCTTTAAAAAGAATATTCACATAATACTTACCAAATACTTATCTATAATAATATACATAAATTTTAAAGAAAAATGGATTCTGGGTTGGAGGTGTTTCTATTTAGTGTTTCCTATATGAGTCATTTATGTTGAAGCTCTAGTTACAATACCTATAATATGATCAGCCTAGCTGTCCATCAACTAATAGAGGATGATGAAAATGTGGAATATACACACAATGGAATTCTATTCAGCACTAGAGAAAAAAATTATAAAATTTTGTGGGAAACAGATGGAACTGGAAAATAGTATGTTGAGTCAGGTAACCCAGACCCAGGATGACAAACACCACACAGTCTCTCTCATCTCTAGATCCTAGTTTAAATTTTTAGATTTTTATGTTTAATTTGGAGTGAGTGTACAAGCCAAGAAGCAAGAAGGGAGCCGTGTGGGTTTGGGAGAAGGCCTTAAGGAGCATGCTACAAAACAAAACAAAAACAAACAACAACAGCAACAAAAATGTACAGAGTGGAGCAAGGGATATCAGGAGTGGAAAGTTTCACCAGGCATAGAACAGAGAAATGAGCTAAATACAGGGATGGAAGCAAAGGTCAACCAAAAGTAAGACTGTATGAGCAAGCCATATGGAAACCTACTGCTTTATAAGCTAACTAAAAAGTATAATTTTTAATATAAATATATTTATTTTTATTTTGTTTGTTTGTTTGTTTGTTTGTTGCTCCAAGTTACATCTCCATCACAGTGCCCTCATTCCACCCTTTCTGGTTCCACCCTCCCACCCTCTCCTCCCTCTCCCACCCTTCTCATTCCTCCGATGTGGAGTGTCCCTACATATCAGCCCCTCTTAGCTCAAACTAAGAGCTTCCTCTTGCACTGGAGGCCAACATGGTGGCACTCCTAGGGCAAATTGTCCCCTTAATAGGTAAACAAAGTCTATGTTCCTCACCAAACCACAAGGACATAGCCTCATCTATGTTCATAGCAGCCTTATTTGTAATAGCTAGAAACTGGTGTCCCTCAACTGAAGAATGGATAAAAAAAAAAAATGTGGTACATTTACACAGTGGAATACTGCTCAGCTATCAGAAACAAGGAAATCATGCAATTTGCAACCAAATGGATGGAACTAGAAAAGCTCGTCCTGAGTGAGCTAACCCACACTAAAAAGTATACTTTTAAAAAACTAGTTTGAATGTAGTTACCTTACATGAGTAAATAATGCTGTGCCCAGAAGCTATATGTTTTTAAATGAAAATCCCAATGTAAGATTGTGGGTTGTTGTTGACCAGGGAAGTCAAAACAACACAGGCTGTTGCCATTGTTCTTGGATAAAACCATAACTAGATGGTAAGCTCCTATTGGTAAAAACACCACATATAAGACAGCAAGCAGGAACTGAGTTGACTGTGTCCTCCCTGCATTCATAGTTCCAAATGGTCTTGGTAGGTTGTGGGGAAAAAAACTCATCGATAATCTTACCCCACCTCAATCCCCAGTGCTACAATATCAACATGTGAGATGATATATTCACACTGGTGTAACAGTGACACGACTGATTGGGGTTAAGCAACTGCTTCCTGATTTGATACCCACGTAAAGGAAGAAATGCATACGTGGTACTGTACATACAGAAAAATTTGTATTATTAAATACATCAAATAAAAAAGAAAAAAGTAAACATACCTATAACCTAATTCCCTATTTTTAAAAAACAGAAAAATAAAAGCAATTTTCATGCTTGAGCTACAGATTAATGGTAGACAATTTTCCCAGCATATACAAGGCTTTGAGTTTGATTTCTAGTAGCAGTAGTACTAGTAGTGTGTGTAAAAATATAAATATAAGGCCAAACAGAAGAAAAATAAGACTTCTTAAAGCAGAAATCTGTAACACTGAAAAGAGAAAAACAATAAAGCAAATCAGTGAGATGCTGAGAAGGAAGATAAAATAGAACCACACACACACAAAATACACTGCTAAAACAAGATAAGATCTTCTGGAACTGTGAAAATTAGCTGGCAGGAAGGAAGTTTTCTGATCAGTACCAGTTTGGTTTTCATGTCTTGTGTCCAAAGTGTGTGATGTCTTAGTGATAAGGTCTTATCATCAAGTTCTGGTGGGCTCCCCAAAGCAACGGCAACAGCCTATGATGTTTGGAAAGACACCTTCAATAGCCCTGACTAAAAACTCAAGCTGACACCTCTCACACAATATCATTTGTTGTCATTGGTTCTCTTAGGGTAGCCATTCTGGTAAGACAAAATATCACAGTAGTTTCAATTTGCACGTCCTTGAGGAACACACACTAGGCAAAATTCTACTAGTGAGCTACATTACCAGTCCCTGGTTTTTTAAGATGAGAATCTCAATGTGTGGCTCAGGCTGGCCTCAAACATCTGCTTTCCATGTGCTGGGATTTCAGGGGTTCATCACCACACCCAGCTCCTAGCACAGATCTCAAAGACGAAACTGGGAGCAAGGCAAGGTTCTTAAATTACAGACTAGACTGGAATCTCTCCATTCTGCTGTCCAAAGGAGGAAAGGGCTTCTATGCAGAATACAAGAGTGAAAACCACAGGATATTTATAATGTGTCCCACTAAGCAAAGTCATTGAACATACAGATTGTCATAAAACTTAAAAGAGTAATTCGGACACCACTTGTGCCGAATTCTCAGTATTTGTGGCAGTTGCATTCAATAAAGCTCTTTGAACGCTGAATTAGTGAGGACTGAAGCGTTGCTCTTAGGGAAAATACAAAGTACAATTCCAGCAAGCCCCCTGCCATGTTTCTGTCAACCTATTCATACACAGATGTGCTTTGTGGGTATTTCCCTTTAAAGAGCTCCAGCTAAAGACTGGCCAGCTCAGGGCTACAGAATCAAGGCAGAGCCCAGCCTCCCTGCAGTGAGCAACATGAAACGACACTTCAGTACTATACTTAGAGGCAATTTTAAACCTCAAAATCACCAAAAAGCAAACAAAAAATACACAAACATGCAAAAAATGTGGCACTAAACAGACCAAGAAAAAGATACTTGTTCCCAGCATGAGAGAACAAGTAAGAAAGCAAAATGTCCCCGTGTTAAACCTCAGCTGGCAGTGGACTTATTGGGAGACTCAAATATTTTGTTTTTCTTTTAGATGTTCACAGATAACCACAAATGTGCCACAAGTAAATTTGGGGGTTGCAAGTAAATTTTAGCAAGTAGATGAATTCATAAATAAGGAATCCATAATAAATAAGGATCAACTATGCTGGGTTTTGTGTCTCTCTCAGGTTCAGCCTGGGCTGTAGTCAGGGATAGAAACCTTATGTGGCATTGTCCTGATTCCTAACCTTAATGGGTACAACAACCCAGGTCAAACCACTGTTTACAACAGCAGTGTGTCTTCTGGTACTTTAGCATCTCCAGGGCACATCCAAGCTTCCGGCAACTCCTCTCCTGTGAATTACCAGGTTCTGACTTGGCCACAGTCTGCAGGGAGTGGCTTACAGTCCCTTGTCTATGGAAAATACTAATTACTTGTTCATACTAGAAACAGCAAACAGCTAATCCTGTCACCTCACTAACTGCCATTTTGATAGAATCCAGCTTTCAGCTTTTTACGGCTTTGAGTAGGAAGCTCCTCCTGCACAGCTAACAGAGCGAGCTGGTTTTTTTTCTTACAAACTCAACTCTCTTGTTCACACTTGGACTTTTCTGTCTGCGCATGGTCCACCTTCCTAAGTAGTACTCAGTAGAGCATGGCTCTTGTTTTCTCTGTACGGTGAGCCTTCCTCTTTGCTCTCTATCATTTCTCCTTCACATTTTGAGTGTCACAGGGACCTAGGGCTGTCTCTGAGCTCCAGGTTTGCTCCATTGTTTTTATCTGCCTGCACCAGTACTAACTGTTTTTCTTGCCAGGGCTTGTGATTTTCCTCGCGGCTGGTAGAAAAGGATTAAATATTCTTTTTAAGGTGTCCACAAAATTTTAGACATGTTTGTTTTGTAATCTAGCTGTATTTTTATATTTAATGAATTTATACATTTTTTTTTTAGATTGTGTACCTCTGCAGTTTTTAACTGCTCTGTTCCATCACCATCCAAAACTACAGAATGCCTCTCTGTTCATTTGGATAATTTTAAATATCTTTTTAATTTTTCATTCTAAATTCCAGATTAGCCTCAAATGCACAGTACCTCTACCATTCCACCACCACATCTGTCCTTTCTCTGCCTCCTGCTCCCTGCTGCCCTTAATCTTGGACAACAGCCTCAAGGAAACACACACAGAATTATCAGAAGACTTCTCCAGTTCTTCTTTCCAAATACAGACATTTTGCAGTTTGGGGATCAAGCCAGGACTTTGTACTTGTCAGGAAAGTACCCCACTGCTAAGCTACATTGTCAGTCCATGGTTTTTCCAGACGGACCTTGCGATCGATCCCAACCTGTCTTTGAACTCCTAATGCTGTTTCTATCATTTCAGAACTAGAATTACAGGTATTCATTACTATGCCTGGCCTTTTAATATCGTTTTTGAAATTTATTTTTTATTTATGTATATGTGTTTGTTTGTGTGTTTTTTATTTATGTATAAGTGAACATCTCTATGTGAGTGTATGCCACAAGTACAACAGTGCCTGCAGAGGCAAGAAGGGGTCATCAAATCCCCTGAAGCTGTACTTACAGGTGGTTGTGAGCCATTCAGTGTGGATGCTGGGAACTGAATTTAGGTACTATGGAAGAACAGCAAGTGCTTTTAACCTCTGAGCCATCTCTCTAACCACCACCCCCAAAACACGAGCACACACACACACACACACACACACACACACACACATTTTAACATATTTTAATGGCTTTAAATTGTTCCCTGTGAAAGTATTGTACATTTTGATTAATTCTTTGATAATGCAATAGATAACCTTTGTTGCTGAATATTAACTTATTTGTAATGAGGGTTTTTTAAGTAATTGTTCAAAGAAATGCTTTTGAGTTTCAAAACTGATATTCATATCTGGAAACTGGCTTACAACTCACTGGTTGTCATTGTTTGTTGCAGCTTTTCCAGGTAAGGTTTCATCTTCAGTGACCCATGTCCCCTACTCTCATGTCTCTTTTCTGCATTGGATTCATCTTTCCATAGTAGCAATCAACAGCATCCCAAATTTGTCTCTTATAATAGAATAGAAATAAATAGAAAGTGTCTTCACTGAGTATAAGGTTTTCTATGTCTTCATGGATCAAAGAAAGTGCTTTTTCCTTAACTTTGCATGAATTATTAAGATCATAGGTATGAATCTCCAGTGTGAGATGGTTGAATTAGTGGCAAGCCTGTTTCTTGGCATGAAAAACCCCTTGCTTCAACTGTAGACAGACTGCTGCTGTCCAAAAAGGACAAAACTTGGAAGCAGGAAAGTCGACAGCCTAGCTCTGCCAAGACAGGGTAGGTAAGTCCTTCATAATTCCTCCTCTACAATCAATGTCTGTCAGAGAAACGGGACCAAAAGGCTGAAGATTGATGCTGTAATGTATGGAGAGAAAATGGGAACTGTCCAGGCAGCCACTGATATGTCATTTCTTAGTTTTGGAAGCTGCAGGCCCTGCACTTCCTACATAATCAGATATATTTATCCCTCTCAGGTCTCTGAGGTGGTTGAAGAATAGATAGCTATTTTGAGTTGTTTAGGAATCAAGAGGGTGTTCTGGATCTAAGAAGATGTTTTTAAAATTGTGATGCAAGTTAGTATGAAAGCTGAGTCAGATATAGAACTTTAAACTCATGGAGATGGTTAGATGGTAGAATGTTAAAGTCAGGGGCCAAATATGTATGGACTGGACATTGGGAATGTATGCTGGGCCATTTAACTCTCATAAATGTGGCGTATTTATTTCTGTTGTTTTGTATAGTATTTACTGTTATAAGAGAAGGAACCATTTGTTGGACTGAAAGGGGGAGCTGTTGGGGGGAAGAGGGTGGAAGGGTGGGACAGGAAGGGGGAGTAGGGAAGGGATTGTGACTGAGATGTAACTTCAAGAAATAAAAAAATAAAGTATAAAAAAAATCAAAAAAAAAGATCATAGGTATGAGTTTTAAGTGTTTCATATAACTCATAATTCACAGAATAAGAATTACTTGTAGTGGTCCCTCTGGGGAGGTGTGCCCCATGCCCTATGCTCACTATTTCCCAAGTCCCAGTTCTACTGCAATTCCAGGGGCCAGCAGCCATCAGAGATTATCAGGTGAAACCCCTCCCCCAATTCCTTGCTTGCTGGATCCCTCTGGACAAACCCAGCAGCAGTGTGATCTGCCACATGTCCTCTGTGCACCATTTCCTGAGCTACAGCTATACCTGCAATCTCAGAGGCTGGCAGCCAGCAAGAACTACCAGAGGCTAGCAAACATCAGGAATTACCAGAGCCCTGTAGCTATCACAGACTACCAGAGACTTGCAACTGTCAAGAACTACCAGAGGCCTACAGTCATCAGAGACTGTGAACTCTCCCTGTATCCCTGGAGGCCTGCTGCCACCTAGAGCAATTAGAGGCCTGCTACCAACAAGGACTGCCAGCTCTACTTGCAATCCCAGAGGCCTACTGCCATTAGGGACTACCAGCCTGGCAACACCAGGGAAAACCACATGGCTAAAGGCCAGCATAAGAACACAATCAACAAAACCTAGGGAAATATGGCACCACCAGAACCCAGCTATCCTACTAAAGCAAGCACTGGATATGCTAATAACCTGAAGTGCAAAAAAAAAAAAAAAAAAAAAAAAAAAAAAAAAAAAAAAAAAAAAACAAAAAACAAAAACCTTAAATCTAGTCTTATGACGATGATAAAGGCCTTTAAGGAGGAAATGAATAGATCCCTGAAAGAAATACAGGAAAATACAATCAAAAAGGAGAAGGAAATGAATAAAACTGTTCAATACCTGAAAACTGAACTAGAAACAATAAAGAAAAGACAAACTGAGGCAATCCTGGAGATGGAAAACTTAGGAAAGAGAACAAGAACTACACACACAACCATCACCAACGAATACAGGACATGGAACAGAAAATCTCAGGCATATAAGATACAATTGAGGAAATCAATACATCAGTCAAAGAAAATGCTAACTCTAGAAAGGTTCTGACATAAAACTTCCAGGAAATTTGAGACACTATGAAAGACCAATCCTAAGAATAATAGGAAAAGAAGAAGATTCCCACCTCAAAGATCCAGAAAATATCTTAAACAAAATAATAGAAGAGAATTTCCCAATCTAAAGAAAGAGATGCCTATAAATATACAAGAAGCTTACAAAGCACTAAATAGATTAGACCAAAAAAGAAAATCCTCCTGCCACATAATAATCAAAACACTAAATGTATAGAACAAAGAAAGAATATTAAAATCCACAAGGGATAAGGGCCAAGTAACATATATAGGCAGACTTATTAGAATTACACCAGACTTCTCAACAGACACTTTAAAGTCAGAAGGCCCTGGGAAGATATCACATAGTATCTAAAAAAATCACAGAGGCCAGCCCAGACTACTATATCCAGCAAAACTTTAAATCATATAGATGCAAAAAAACAAGATATACCATGACAAAACTAAATTTAAATAATATCATTCTACTAACCCAAACCTATAGAGGATACTAAAAGGAAAATTCCAACACAAGGAGGGTAACTACAGCCAAGAAAATATAGGAAATAAATAATTTCACACAAGCAAAACCAAAAGAAGGGAAACACACACACTATCACCACCAACATCAAAATAGCAGGAACTATCAATCATTGGTCATTAATTTCTCTCAACATCAAAGGACTCAATTCCCCAGTAAAAAGACACAGGCTAATAGAGTGGATGTGAAAACAGGATCCATTAATGTGCTACATACAAAAACACACCTCAGCCATAAAGATAAACATTACCTCAGAGTAAAGGACTGGAAAAAAGGTTTTCCAAGCAAACAGACCCAAGAAACAAACAGGAGTAGCCATTCTAATATTTAAAAAAATAAACTTCCAACCAAAATTAAACAAAGGGGTTAAAAAAGAACACTTCATGTTCATCAAAAGAAAAATCCACCAAGATGACATCTCAATTCTGAACATTTATTTCCCAAATTCAAGGACACCCACATTCGTAAAAATACATTACTAAAGCTTAAATCCCACACTGAACCCCACATATTAATAGTGGAAGATTTCAACATCCCTCTCTCTCCAATGGACAGATCATCAAGATAGAAACAAAACAGAGAAATAAAATGAAGCTAATTGATGTTATGAATCAAAACAGACCTAATAGATATCTACAGAACACTTCACCCAAACACAAAAGAATATACCTTCTTCTCAGCATCACATGGAACCTTCTCCAAAATTGACCACACACTCAATCACAAAGCAAGCCTCAACAGATACAAGAAGATTGAAATAACCTCTTGTATCTTATCAGAACACCATGACTTAAAGCTGCACCTCAAAAACAATAGAAACTTTGCAAACTCATGGAAGCTGAATAACTCTCTACTCAGTGACAACTGAGTCAGGGAAGAAATAAAGAAAGAAATTAAAGACTTTCTAGAATTCAATGAAAATGAAGGCACAATATACCCAAATTTATGGGACACGATGAAAGCTGTGCTAAGAGGAAAGTTCATAGCACTAAGTGCCTTCATAAAGAAATCAGAGAGATTGAGTACTAGCACCTTTACGGCACATCTGAAAGCTCTAGAAGAAAAAGGATCACACACACCAAAGAGGAGTAAATAAACTCAGGCTGAAATCAATAGCTTAAAAACAAAGAGAACAATACAAAGAATCAATGAAACTAAAAGCTGATTCTTTGAGAAAATAAACAAGATAGAGACTTAGCCAAACTAACTAAAAGGCAGAGAGATAATATCCAAATTAACAAAATCACAAATGAAAAGGGGGACATAACAACAGATACTGAGGAAATCCAGAGAATAACTAGGTCTTACTTTGAAAGCCTATACTCTGCAAAACTGGAAAGTTTAAATGAAATGGATGACTTTCTTGAAAGATTCCACTTACCACAGTTAAATCAAGATCAGATTAACAATCTAAATAGTCCTATAACCCCCAAGGAAATAGAATCAGTCATTAAAAGTCTCCCAACCAAAAAAAAAAAAAAAGCCCAGGGCCAGAGTGTTTTAGCACAGAATTCTACCAGACCTTCAAAGAAGAGCTAATTAATACCAGTACTCCTCAAACTATTCTACAAAATAGAAACGGAAGAGAACATTGCCAAATGCATTCTATGAAGCTTCAGTTTCCCTGATACTACCAAAACCACACAAAAATTCGACCAAGATAGAAAATTTCAGACCAAGTTTCCTCATGAACATTGATGCTAAAATACTTACAAACTGGATCCAAGAACAAATAAAAAACATCATCTACCATGATCAAGTATGCTTCATCCCAGGGATGCAGGATGGTTCAACATATGAAAATCTATCAATGTAATCCACCATATAAACAAACTGAAAGAAAAAGACCACATGGTCAGATGCTGAAAAGCCTTTGACAAAAATCCAATACCCCTTCCTGATAAAAGTCTTAGAAAGATCACATATACAAAGCCCATACCTAAACACAATAAAGGCAATATACAGCAGCAAGCCAGTAGCCAACATCAAATTAAATGGAGAGAAACTTAAAGTAATTCCACTAAAATCAGGGACAGGACAAGGCTGTCCACTCTCTCCTTATCTATTCAACATAGTACTTGAATTTCTAGCTAGAGCAATAAGACAACTAAAGGAAATCAAGGGGATAGGAAAGGAAAAAGTCAAAGTATCTCTATTCACAGATGATTTGATAGTATATATAAGTGATCCCAAAAATTCTATCAGAGAACTCATTCAGATGATAAACACCTTCAGCAAAGTGGCTGAATACAAATTTAACTCAAAAAAAAAAAAATCAGTAGCCCTTCTTTACACAAAAGATACATGGGCTGCGAAAGGAATTAAGAAAACAAAACCCTTCTCAATAACCACAAATAATAAAAAAAATCTTGTAACTGTAAATAAGCAAGTAAAAGTTTTGTCTGGCAAGAACTTCAAGTCTCTGAAGAAAGAAATTGAAAAAGATATTAAGATGTAAAGACCTTTCATGCTCATAGGATGGAAGTAGGATTAACATAGTAAACATGTCCATCTTACCAAAAACAATGCACAGATTCAATGCAGTTCCCATCAAAATTCCAACACAATTTTTATAGACCTGTAAGGGTTAGATAAATTAGATTTAGAAAATATATAGGAATTTCTGATACTGTCTCTTAATTCGGGGCCTGAAGAGCATTATCAGCATGAAGTCAGCAAAAACAGGAAAGACTTAATAGACTGAAAAACAAGGTTGAAGTCAGGAAAACAGGAAAGACTTAATGGACTTGAAGAAACAAAGTATCTGGCCTGACATTGTTTTCAGCTGCTAAGTGGGCGGAGCCCAAATTAAGCTGAAACAGAGTTCCTCCTATTTAAGGACAGTGCATGGAGTCCAGAAAGAGAAGAGGCCCCTGATGCTAGAGAGCTCCAAGAGTCCTGCTGAAAAAAGGGCTGGCCGTTGATGGCCAGCTCTCTCCCTGAAGCAGAAAGAAGCCGGTGAGCAAAGAAAGCCTGAGCAAGACACCAAAAGGCCAAGGACTGGACCCTGTGGCTCAGCTTTTGCCTGGAGGGGTTTGATCTGTCCGATCAGTGGCCTAGGGGAAACTGTGCCTGGCTATAAGGACTGAGGCAGAGCAGCTGAGTTCCTGATTCAAAAGAAGTAAGTTGGCCTGCAGACGGCTGGGGTCTCCCACAGAGAAGAAAGCATGAAGCCTTATTTAAGGTGAGACTGCAATAACCAACTTACCCTGACGAACCTGCATCTGAGAGATCCAGAAAAAGGACTGCTAAGTGCGTTAAAGAATCTACAACAAAGACTGTGTTCCTGACGACTGAGGACCTGCCCCAGAGACTGTATCATTCTAAAAGGTTATGAAAGTAGTTGTTATAATTATCAATAGGTTTAGTGGATAGGTTAAAGGGGTTGTAGGAATTTATAGGATTAATAGTTAAGAAATTGTTGGTGTTTGTTATAAGTGAATTTAGTAATAAATAAATAAGTGTTAAATAATAATTTAAAAGATCGGTTACATAGACCTTGAAAGAGCAATTTTCAATTTCATATGGAAAAATTTAAACCCAGGATAGCTAAAACAACCCTCTACAATAAAAGAAATTCTGTAGGTATCAAAATCCCTGATTTAAAGTTGTACTACAGAGCAATAATAATAAAAACCACGTGACACTGGCATAAAAACAGGCAGGTTGATCGATGGAATCAAATTGAAGACCCAGAAAAAACCCCACACACCTACAGACACTTGAGTTTTAACAAAGAACCCAAAACCATACAATGGAAAAAGGAAATATCTTCAACAAATGTTGCTGGTCTAATTGAAGGTCTGCATGTAGAAGAATGTAGATATATCCATATTTATTACCCTGAACAAAACTTAACAAATGGATCAAAGACGTCAACATAAAACCGGATACACTAAATCTAATGGAAGAGAAATTGGGAAATAGCCTTGAATGCATTGGTACAGGACACAACTTCCCGAACAGAACGCCAACAGCTCAGGCACTAAAATCAACAATTAATAAATAGGACGTCATGAAACTGAAAAGCTTCTGTAAGGCAAAGGACACTGTCAATGGGACAAAACATCAGCTTACAGATCAGGAAAAGATCTTCATCAATCCTACATTCAACATAGGGCTAATATCTAAAATATATAAAGAACTCAAGAAACTGAACATCAACAAACCAAATAATCCAATTAAAAATGGGGTACAGAGCTAAACTAAGAATTCTCAACAGAGAAATCTCAAAAGACTGAAAAGCACTTGAAATGCTCAATGTCCTTAATCATCAGGAAATGAGAATCTGAGATTCCATCTCACACCTGTCAGAATGGCTAAGATCAAAAATTTTAGTGATAACACATGCTGTCGAGGGTTCAGAGAAATGAGAACCCTCCTTTATTGCTGGTTGGAGTGCAAACTTGTACAGCCACTTTGGAAATCAATCTGGTGCTTTCTCAGAAAATTGGGAATAGTTCTGCCTTAAGACCCAGTATACCATTCCTGGGCATATACCCAAATATTCTCCACCAAACCACAAGAACACTTGCTCAACTATGTTCAAAGTAGCTTTCTTCATAATAGCCAGAAACTGGAAGCAGCCTAGATGTCCTTCAACCAAAAAAAAAAAAAATGAATAAAGAAAATGTGGTCTATTTACACAATGGAATATTAAGCAGCTATTAAAAACAAGGAAATCATGCAATTTGCAGGCAAATGCTTGGAGCTAGAAAATATCCTGAGTGAGGTAGCCCCAGACCCACAAAGACACACATGGTATGTACTCACTCATAAGGGAATATTAACCATATAGTACAGGATAACCATCCATGCTACAATCCCACAGATCCAAAGAAGCTAAGTAAGAAGGAAGGTCCAAGAGAAGATGCTTGACCCTCACTCAGAAGGGGGAATAAAATAGACATCGGAAGTAGATGAAGAGAGGGAATTGGGTGGGAGAGGGGTGAGAAAGGGAACAAAGGTGGGGATCAGGTTTGGGGATAACAGAGGAGAGGGGTGGTAAGAGGGCTGGGAGAGAAAAGGGAAACCACTGGGGGAAGAGAAGATATCTCTCGGACAAGTTGGAGACTTGGGAGTGGAGAGGCTCCTTGGAGGATATGGGGGGGGGGGTGACTGTAGCTGAGACTCCTAGCAGCCAGCGATATAGAGACTGAAGTGGCCACTTTCTATATCCTGGCAGGACTTCCAGTGGGGAAGGGGGATACCAGCCCACCCACAAAACCTTCGGCCCAAAATTTGTCCTGCCCACAAGATGGACAGGGATAAAGATAGAGCAGAGATTGGGGAAATGGCCAACCAATGACTGGCCCAACTTGAGACTCACCTCATGGGAGAAAGAAAACCCTTGACACTGTTAGTGGTACTCTGCTATCCTTGCAGACAGGAGCCTAGCATAACCATCCTCTTAGAGGCTCCACTCAGCAGCAGATCAAAACAGATGCTGACACCCACAGCCAAACGTTAGGTGGAGCTTGGGAAGTCTTGTGGAAGTGTTGGGGGAAGGGTACAAGGAACCAAAGAGGACAAGAACTCCAAAAGAAGACCAACAGTGTCAACTAACCAAGGCCCACAGGGGCCCACAGAGACTGAACCACTAACCAAAGAGCAGGCATGAACTGGACCAAGACCCCCTATGCATATGTAGATGATGGACAGTTTGGTCTTCATGTGGGCCCCCTAGCAATTAGAGTAGGGGCTGTCTTTTGGATCCCTTTCCACTAGCTGGGCTGCCTTGTCTGGCCTCAGTGGAAGAGGATGCACTTAGTCCTGTTGTAACTTGATGTGCTGGGCCAGGTTAGTATGAGGAGGGCAGGCTTCCTTTTCTGAGGATAAGGGGAGGGGGAATGAGGGAACAGGGTGGTAGGGTGGGACCAGGAGGTAAGGAGACTATGATAGGGATGTAAAGTAAACAAATTAATTAATGAGAAAAAAGAATTACTTGTAAACTCAACTAAAGGTTGAGCTAATGAAACTATGGGTTGCGAGTTCTGGTGATGCTGACCATTACTTTCACATATCTAACCTCACTGGCTGGCTCAGATTCTCTACTTCCTTTTGGGTCAACTTTTAAATTGTCCATTTTTCTAGGAATGAAGTTGTTTTGTTCAGGGTTTTGTTATGATACGGGGCATCTATGAAATCATTCATTAATTATAAATCCCATTTTTTGTCTGGAACCAGGCTTCCTAAACCTTATTATTGTCTTTATTAGAAGTTGAGGCTCCCGTGTTTATTTGTAAATTCACAAGACTTTTTCTAGAGAAAAAAAGTGAAATTCAACTTCATCTTTATTTAAGAAGCTGCCTTTTGAGTAGAGAGGTCCACCACTGTCCTCCTCAGCATGTTGTGTGGATTAACCAGATGTAGCACAGCTTGTTGGAAGGTGAGATAAAGGCAGAGCCCTGCCAGCAAGAGAAACTTGAGAAGGTCACAGTCAGAAAGGAAGAGGAAAGTTGAGAGCCATAGGCTGTCATTGCACAATCCTATTTCTTAACCTGAGAACGACAGTCTGCATGGACTCCCAGTGTGAGGACAGAGTTCTGCGGTGGCTGCCAAGCAGCGAAAAGTTTAGAGCAAATGTCACCCCTGGCTGCTGAACTTGACCTACACTCTGAAGAAAATAAAATGGTTTGGCGTTTCTTCCTCACACTCTTTCTCTCCCCTTCCTTATCCCAGCTTCTCTCAAATCACCACAAAGTACCACAGGGCAACCTTGGCTGTGGCAGCATTTCATTTTGTGTGTTCTTTCACTTTGGTGTGCATACTTTGTGTTACTGTCTTCTCATGGGGATATTTTAATTGGGAAGTGCTAATATAATACATTGTCCTGTTATAACCACTATGAATCCATCACCCAGGAATGGAAGATCCTCCATCCTCCATTTCCTCTAGTGAATGGACAACGGTACACATGCTTTTTGCTCATGCCTGACAATTTGCAATACCAACTTGGTAGGACCAGACAAGTTCTACCTACAATCTTATTTTTTACATGTCATACTAAAAGAGAGGTTGCCTGTTTCTCTAAAATTAACTTTTAATTGTGATTGAAAAAAATGTTTAAATATTTGTGTTGTGGTTAAAAAATCATACTTACAAAAATCTTTTTTTAATTTATTTATTTATTGCTTCAGGTTTCATCTCCATCATAGGGTCCTCTTTCCACCCCAACAAGTCCTCTCCTCCCACCCTCTACCCCCTAACCCTTCCATCCCACTCCTCTGGAGTGAAGTGTCCCTACATAACAGTCCCCCACCCCAGGTCAGCAGTCATATGAGGGCCAAGAGCCTCCTCATACACTGGGGGTCTTCAAGGCAGCACCACTAGGGAAAAGTGTCTCATTGACAAGGAGAAAAAGAAAAAGTCTAAGTCCATGTTTCCTTTGATGCGTTGGTTGTAGTATAGATATCCTGTACTATATAGCTAAAATCCGACTATAAGTGAATAGATGCCACATGCATCCTTCTGAGTCTGGGTTAGCTCACTCAGGATGAGCTTCTCTAGTTCCATCCCTTTGGCTGCAAATTGCATAATTTCATTGTTTCTGATAGCTGAGTAGTATTCCATTGTGTAGATGTACTACAGCTTTTTAATCCATTCTTTGGTTGAGGGACATCTGGGTTGTTTCCAGTTTCTAGCTATTACAAATAAGGCTGTATAAACATAGATGAGGAAACTTCCTTGTGATTCGGTGAGGAGTCATTTGGATGTATACCCAGAAGTGGTATGGCTGGGTCCTGAGGCAGAGCTATTCCAAGTTTTCTAAGATGTCGCCAGACTGACCTCCATAGTGGTTGCACAAGCCTGCACTCCCACCAGCAATGAAGGAGGGTTCCCCCTTCTCCACACCCTCGCTATCATGTGTTGTCATTTGAGCTTTTGATCTTAGCCATTCTGACAGGTGTGAGATGGAATCTCAGAGTCATTTTGTCTTGCATTTCTCTGACGGTTAAGGATGCTGAGCATTTCTCCAAGTGTCTCTCAGCCTTTAGGAATTCCTCCTTTGTGAATTCTCTGTTTAGCTCTTTTCCCCATTTTTTTATTGGATTATTTGGTTTCTTGGCATTTAACTTCTTGAGTTCTTTGTAAATTATCAGATTCAATGCAATTCCTATCAAAATACCAACACAATTCTTTTTAGACCTGGAAAAAGCTATTCTTAATTTCACATGGAACAACAACAAAAAAAAACCCAGAATAACTAAATCAATTCTGTACAATAGAAAAACATCTGGGGGTATCACCATTCCAGATTTCAAGCTGTACTACAGAGCAATAGTAATAAAAACAGCATGGTACTGGTATATAAACAGACCAGTGGATCAATGGAATTGAATTGAAGACCCAGAAATGAACCCACACACCTATGATCACCTAATTTTTGACAAAGAAGCCAAAACTGCACAATGGAAAAAGGACAACATCTTCAACAAATGGTTCTGGTCCAACTGGATGTCCACATGTAAAGGAATGAAATTAGACCCATACTTATCACCTTGTACAAAACTTAAGTCCAAGTGGGTCAAAGACCTTTACATAAGGCCGGACACATTAAATCTACTAGAAGAGAAAGTCGGAAAAACCCTCGAACTCATTGGCACAGGTGACAACTTCCTGAACAGAACACCAACAGCTCAGAACCTAAGACCAACAATCAATAAATGGGACCTCATGAAAAGCTTCTGTAAGGCAAAAGACACTGTCATTCAAACAAAATGGCTGCTTACAGATTGAGAAAAAATCTTCACCAACCCCACATCTGACAGAGAGCTAATATCCAAAATCTACAAAGAACTCAAGAAGTTAAATGCCAAAAATCTTGTAATTAATTAGAAGTACTGTGACAATATAAAAGAAGTAAAATAAAAAATTGTGTGCAATCAAAATGGCATAAATAAAGGTTTAGTAAAATCATTCATGAACCAGTAAATAACTCAGTAGGTAAAGGCACTTGTACACAAACTAAATGACTCAATTCAGTCACCTGGAACCTCATGGTGGCAGGAGAGAATGTCCTCTGTAAGTTGTCCTCTGCCCTGCAATCAAATGCACCTATTGCAGATGCGTGTGCCCACACGTGTGCACACAAATAGAATAAATGTAATTTTTTTTTAAAGTCACTTGTGAAAACTCTTATGAAAATAAGCCAAAAATATTTGGTACTGTCTCCACGAGTAATATAAGATGTTTTTCCTATGAAGGTGCCATATGCTCAGTTGCTACCCTACCCAAATCTCCTCCAATGATGCCACCTACAGCTGCTGTAACTCATTGCTAATGGCTTACTCCTGAGACTGTCTACCAAGACGTCTCCTTACCTCACTGAAGCCAACCAAACCTGCCACAGTGGCCGGGGACTGATTCTGGATGGAAAGGAGAAAACTCTGCAGAGCAATTCTCCTGCTTACATTCTTGCTCTGTTTTTCTCCTTCCCTAAAGCTTTACTCATTGACCTGAGGCATTTTAGCAACCAACTTCTGGATAGGTAGTTGGTCATGAGTAGGTAAAGGCTGTCAGACTGAGTGATCCAGTATCAGAAAGGACTATTCAGCATAGTCAAGCTATTGTCCAGATGGCACTACCACTGCTCTATGTGACTCTGAAGATCTCATGATACTATGATAGTAAGGATTCATCAGAGAGACACAGGTGAATCTTTAGAGTCTGATCAATATCTTGCTTTCTGTAGTTTAAAATCAGCTGCCAGTGTTCAACTTGGTGAAATTCAAGTCGGTAAAGCTCCTGACTATAACATATCAAATACGTTGCCAGCACTTCTCATGTGGATGAGGAACTTTCAAATTCACCAAGTAAAACTCATAAACTCAGTCAAATCCAGTATCAGTAGATATCATGCATGCATAATTCATATGAGGCTCTACTGGTATGGATTCTGCTGTAAGGAACCTGATATCAAGACTAGGTCCACCTGCTGCTAGAGGCATTGCAGATGTGGCTGCTGTGTCCCATGTACATCAATAGGTGGCAGAGAGGAGAGAGGCTATGTCTACATTCAGTGTTCTGACCTATGAACATCTGAATGAATAATAGACTAACATTCCCTGGGTTGGGGGAAGCAAGCTGGATACCAACACCACTTCAGTGCCATGGGGCCCAGAAGGGGAGCTAGCCTGTATTGACCACCAATCCAGCACCAGGCAAGCACAAGATAGGCTCCCAGGACAGGAAGCAAGCCAGAGACGTGGGGAGCTCTGCCTGGCCCTGATGTATGGGTTGTGGGAAAGCTAGCCCTGGCTTTTTCTGCTTTGTGGTGCTGGCGAGGAAGAGATCTCCTTTATCCTCTTGCCCTCACCACAAGTATCAGTTGAGAGAATTGGCCCTAATGGTGTCAGGAAAGCAGGAGAGATAATCCAAATCCTTACCTGATGCAGCACTCAGAGGAACAGGCCCTGCAAATGGGGATTGCAGGCCCAGAACTAGGGCTTCAAGTTGGCCCACACCAACATATGAACTGCTGGAGTACATGAAGAGGCCAATTCCACAGACCTAAAACTGCAGGATCCATGACACAGGACAATAACAGCATATCTCAAAGGAGTCCCAGTGAGGTTCCAGTATTGACCAAGTAGCAGAAGCCAGAGGCCTCATACCAGACCAAGGAGTCATTATAATGAACATTTGCAAGTAAAACATATGGATGAAAAGGAATATTGTGGGACACACAACAGCTTCCACAAAGGATTTTTTTTTAATATGGGGAGAGGTTGCAAGGGTGAAGGATGGGTCTGAGGGGAGGTGAGAGAGGAGAAGGAACAGAGTGCATGGTATGAAATTCACAAATAAAAAAAATAATAGCAGCTGTGTGGGAAGGCTGAAAAAAAATAGTCCCAATAAGCAGGCACTGGAGAAGGAAGTTGGAAGTCTTCTGTTAACAAGAGAAGGCTCCACTAGTGAAAATTCTGATGTGTTATATCAGTAGAATTGCTCAGGTGCCCCTGTAATGAGGCAGAAAGGGTACACTGATGGGGACAGTGTTTTCAAGTGTGACATATAGGAGAAAAAAATTACAAGGACTGTGTAGCTTAGTGGAATTACAGGGAGAGAACAACTAAGTCCATTTGACTCATCTTTGTGTAAGAGACACTGTGAATGCCAGAAATTCCACTGGCTGTGTTTTAAAAGCTTGTTGTAATCTGTGGGTGTGGGGTGAGTACAGCTCAGTGTAGCACAGAGCTTAACTGAAAGGGTTGCAGAACTTCAAGAAGACAGTCTCTTACAAGGAAGTCTCGGCCCTGATAGGAAAGCAATGGACTCTTGAAACTTGGCCTGGAGTACTGAGGTAGATGTAGATGAGAAACTTGAATTCCACATTCTCCTAATACATTCCCATTTGAAGAGAGAAAAGGACCACTTGAGTTGAATAAATGACTTCTCCTGATACTAGAAGACTAGACAAAGTCTCAAATTATGACGTTTATGAGTAGGTGTGATCTATTTTACAATTACTTCCTCTCTGAGCCACCATACCAAGAATTGAGGTCAAACTCACTACAACCCTATAAGGGAATTTATTAGACTCTCAAAAAGAACACACATGTTATACAGTCATATAGCCATAATATCTAGTCTAACACATGGCCAGAACCAGGAAAGGAGCCTTGGAAATGAATTCTGAAGATGCTGAAGAGATCAAATAAGGAATTGAGAAAGGATTGTCCAGAAACATATGAAAGCTCCCCTGTAGTACACACAAGGTTCGGTGCCTTTTCAAGGGTCCAGAAAGGTAGTCCTAAGTTCCACCATGCAGTTAAGCTGGCCACATTAACCAAAGAAAAACTGACAAAATTTCTCAAGAGAGCAAAGAAGAGGACTTAGTAGAGTGGATAAGAGCCCCTGGCGAGCAATGCCTCTTGGGAAAGCCCAGTGGAAATTTAGCTTAATAAGGTAGTAACAGATGTACTTACAAGAAGCATCAAGAAAAGTTTCAGTAGTGTCTTTCCCCTATAGCTTCAAGCTGAAGGAAAAAGATCTTATTGAGATGTTACTATTTAGTAGAACAAAGATAATATGTTCCAAACAGCAGAAAAGATGGGAAAAGTTATGATTGGCTACTAAGAATCTCAGCATGAGAGACTGAACCAAACTTGCTTTAGAGCAGACCCAGTCTTTTTCTATTGTTGTTGCTTGTTTGTTTTGTTTTAATATCAGATTCATTCTTTTGATAACCTTGTGACTGGTTAATCCATTGATCGGATTAATGAGTTAATCCATTCTCTAAGGCACAGTTCTAATCACCTCTGTGATGTCTCAGCTAGTCTCACTTCTTCATATCTCATAATGGAAATTAAATGCTAAAATGAGTTTTAGAGGGGACAAGATCTAGTGAGACCACAATGGACTCTAGGAGCTAACTATGGCCTGTAACGCAAACTCATATATTGCTCACCTCAGATTTCTGGGTACTCACTTTTGTTATCTTTTGATTGTGTGTACCAAGCAGTCCCTTAGGGCTGTCCACCTAGCTTTTTAGGAAGAAATAAGCTTTAAAAATGATGCCTGAATAGTCCCATGGCTCCCTACACATTGTTTCCTTTGGTTATTGTCCACTCTCACCCTGGAGAGTTCTATATAGTTCTGTAATATACTCTGTATGCCACAGTATGTTCTTTGTGTCTCATTTAGACAATGTGTCTCTGAATTTGGCAATGAAGATTACAAGGACCAAGGGTTTCAGGGTGACCAGGGTGATATGTGAATTTTAAAAACATCTTAGTATGTTATTTCAGGTGTTGCTATTCATCATGCCTGCTTTACTACAAAGTTGTATGTGAATATATTTTTGTCAAAATGAGCTATTTTTTAATAGTTATAGTGGGTTTTTCCTCCTCCAGTAGTTTCTTTTTTCACTTTATGAAAAACATGTTAAATGTGAAAAACAACAAATGTTGTATTTACTTTTGTAAAAATGTTGATTTGGAATTTCTCATTGTTCTTCATTATAATTGAAACAAGATGTGTGTGTGTGTGTGTGTGTGTGTGTGTGTGTGTGTGTGTGTGTGTATAAAATACAGTTCTTCCAAATTGTGCTCATTACAAATCTAAGGACACAGTACAATTCTAAGCTCCAGTGTCCGCTTGATTTGGACAAAAGAATTTCATTGGAAATGATCCAAGCAGATGCCTTAACACATACAGTATTTGGCCAAATATCAGTTTGGTGCAAAGTCTCTGCTCTGACCTTCAGACTTGTAAACAAAAAAAAAAGAAAGAAAGAAAGAAAGAAAGAAAGAAAGAAAGAAAGAAGTAAAGAATAGATAGATACATAGATAGATTTATAGATAGATACATAGATAGATAGATAGATAGATACATACATACATACATAGATACATAGATACATAGATACATAAATAGATATTTTGTAAGCCCTTAGTCTTTGGAGAAAATATTCTGTGAAATCTTATCAACACTATCCTATCATAGTTTCAGGCAAAGGGCATACTTGAGACTATCTGAACTACTAAACCAGAACCAAGGGAAATTCCAACAAAATAGCATGTCTTTTTTCATGTGTAAAAGAATTGAATTAACCCAATAACAAACCAACAATGCTACTACTAGTGTAACAGACCCCACACCTTAGCACAACTGATGCCATATTAAAGACACCATTCCGACCTTAAAACCCAGTGCATAGGCCCTAACACCTGCAAAAAAGGGGTGGGGGGGGAAGACCTCATTCATCAAAGACTTGGTGCATAGTCTCAGGATCACAGAAAGTCTCTGTATGTACTAGCCTTGTTTTTTTGCTTCTGTAGTTATGCTTCTTGTTAACTGAAGTGTGTCAGCCAGGATGTAGTTTTTGTACATAAAAGTTAAAAACTAAGGATAGGGGCTGCATGATTTGGGCAAGTTCCCCATGTAGCCACTGTCTAACAATAAAGACTTTTTTCAGCTCTAAAAGTATCAATGTGTATTATTATCTTTCTCTGGTTGACCTAACTCATAACACTGGACACCAGAGACTAACAAAATCCTAGTCCCAGGAATGGGTACCTCTTTTTGAGTTTTGGAGTCCCGTACTCCCCAAACATTACAAGCAATCACTAAGGTTCTTAGTTACCTTCCAAAACCTGATGGGAAAACTCTATTGCTGAAGACACCATGTACTTAAATCACAGAACACACAGAAATCAACGTGCTTCTCATTTGAAAGCTTCAACCCTTCTGGCCAGTTTCATACTTTGAGAAGTTACTATTCACTCTACCAGAGGAGAAAGGTAATCAGTATCACCCAGCTGTGGATCCTGAAAGCTAAAATAATGACCACCCTGACAAAATGTACCCCATGGAGCAATAGTGGAACTAATTTTATGGGAGTAACTAATCACCTTCTGGTTGGATCTAAGGCCAGCCCCTGGAGATGAAACCCATACCTGACACTATTAATGGATACATGAACCTGTGGTGAGATAGGTTGTACACCTTATGAGGGGAGGAGGGAATGAATGGTATTTTCTTTGTATAATAGGAATTGTAACAGCATTCACAAGTGCTGCTCAGGATCAAGCCAGACTCAATCCCAGCACAAAGTGGGAAAGCGGGCATGGACTCTACTACAAACTGAGGATCTATCAGCATTTGGTGGATTTTGGGAGAGGAAGAGTCCGTTTCATTAATGGTGGTGACTGCCAGGAGATCAACTATACTTCAGGGCAAGACTCCACCCCCAACGGTAGTTGGATATCACAAATTGGACTCAAGGGATTTTTTTTAAAGATGAAGAAATCAGGAAGTTGGATAGATAGGAAAGTGAGGGTAGAGAGGGTAGATCTGGGAGAGATTGGAGAAGGGATTAAATATGATCAAAGTTCATTGCATAAAATTCTCAAAAAGTTAATAAAATATTATTTTTCAAAAACATGGTGTTGATAATGAAAATTATGAATCACAAGGAAGAGGAGGCTTTTCACAGAAGTAATGTTGAAAGTATTAAGCTGAGGTGTTCACTAGTTCAACATTCATGGAGCACTCAGTGAAAAATACAAACTGACCCAGATAAAATTGAGAGGTTTCTGCAGAATATGGCATTAAAAGATGTTTTCTTAACTTAAGATTTTTTTATATCGAGACATGTCAGCTCCTGACTGCACCCCCTATTCTACTCCAAGTAGAAGATGAGCATTGAAGGATCTCCAGTGGGAGATGGTTGAATTCATGGTAAGCCTTTCTCTTGGCAAGAAAACCCTCTTGCTTCAACTGTAGACAGACTGCTGTCCAAAAAGGACAAAACTTGGAAGCAGATAAGTCGACAGCCTAGCTCTGCCAAGACAGGGTAGGTAGTCCTTCATAATTCCTGCTCTACAATCAATGTCTGTCAGAAAAATGGGGCCAAACAGCTGAAGACTGATGCTGCAATGTATGGAGAGAAAATGGGAACTGTCTAGGCAGCCACTGGTATGTCATTTCTTAGTTTTGGAAGCTGCAGGCCCTGCACTTCCTATATAATCAGATATATTTTTCCCTCTCAGATCTCTGAGGTGGTTGAAGAATAGATAGCTAGAGTCTTATAGTTAAATTTTGATTTGTTTAGGAATCAAGAGGGTGTTCTGGATCTAAGAAGATATTTTTAAAATTGTGAGGCAAGTTAGTATGAAAGCTGAGTTAAATATGGAACTTTAAACTCATGGAGATGGTTAGATAGTTGAATGTTAAAGTCAGGTGCTAAATACATAGGAACTGGACATTGGGAATGTATGCTAAGCCATATAACTCTCATAATTGTGGCCTCATTATTTCTGTTGTTTTGTATTGTATTAATAGTTATAAGAGAAAGAACCATTTGTTGGACTGAAAGGGAGAGCTGTTGGGGGAAAAAATACCTTAAACTAAAAAAAAAAGGGGGAAGAGGGTGGGGGGGTTGGGGCAGAGGGTAGAAGGGTGGGACTGGAGGGGGGAGTAGGGAGGGGATTGAGATTGAGATGTAACTTAAAGAAATAAAAAATAAATTATTAAAAAAAATTGAGAGGTTTCTGTGTGGACATATCAATGGAAGTGATTGGAGTGAAGACATAAAAAAAGATAAATATCTCATTGAACAGAACTTTGGAGCATGCCTAAGTATCTACATTGACTAGAAGACACTAATTTTTGTAAGAAAGTTAATTGTATAAGGAACAGTAGCTAAGCTTGTGGTGTATAGAGTGTTTAAAAGTGTATCCATATCCTTCTACAAACAAAACACCTAGCAATCTGTCAGCAACCTAGGACCCTCAAACACACCTGCATCCAGTTGTTCACATGCCCTCCTCTGAACAATAAAATGTCTCTTCCCCTTTATGACCATCAAACACAGATTCTAATCAAGTGTATTTCATAGCATTTGGTTGATAATAAGTACAGTGATACAAAAGTGAAAACAAACAATTTGAAAAGGAAAGTAATAGTCTATCGTCACTATTATGAATGTAAAATGTCCCTCTCAGGTTTATATGTCGAATACTTGGTGCTGAGTTGGGACAGTTTTTCCAAAAGAGGTGGAAACTTCTGGAGGTAAATGGAGAGATAGATCACTGAAGATGTGCTTTTGATGCTTGTGCATGCCCCTCCCCTTCCTGTCTGCCATGAGCTGAGGAACCTCGGTATACACTCCCACTGCCACATGTTCTCCCTATACAGTCTGGAGTCAACAGAGCCAAAGGCTGTGGACTGGAATCTCTAAAGCTATTACACATGTACTTTAGCATCCTAACCTCCTCCCTCTGGGGGGGGGGGGAACAAATAAAACTAACAAACCAAAACTGCAATTACTTTATAAATTACGGATATTAGCCCTCTGTCAGAAGTGGGGTTGGTAAAGATCTTTTCCCAATCTGTAGGTTGCCGTTTTGTTCATATGACAGTGTCTTTTGCCTTACAGAAGCTTTTCAGCTTCATGAGGTCCCATTTATTGATTGCTGGTCTTAGATCCTGAGCTGTTGGTGTTCTGTTCAGGAAGTTGTCACCTGTGCCAATGAGTTCAAGGGATTTCCCCCACTTTCTCTTCTAGTAGATTTAGTGTGACCAAACTTATGTTAAGGTCTTTGATCCACTTGGACTTAAGTTTTGTGCAAGGTGATAAGTATGGGTCTAATTTCATTCTTTTACATCTCAACATCCAGCTGGACCAGCACCATTTGTTGAAGATGCTGTCCTTTCCCATTATACGGTTTTAGCTTCTTTGTCGAAATTAGGTGACCATAGGTATGTGGGTTCATTTCTGGCTCTTCAGTTTTATTCCATTGATCCACTGGTCTGTTTCTATACCAGTACCATGGTGTTTTTATTACTATTGCTATATAGTACAGCTTGAAATATGGGATGGTGATACCTCCAGATGTTTTTGTTGTTGTTGTTGTTTTTGTACAGGATTGATATAGCTATTCTTGGTTTTTGTTATTCCATGTAAAGTTGTTTTTTCCAGGTCTATAAAGAATTGTGTTGGTATTTTGATAGGAATTGCATTGAATCTATATATTGCTTTTGGCAGGACGGCTATTTTTATTATGTTGATCCTACCTATCCATGAGCATGGGAGATCTTTCCATCTTCTGATGTCCTCTTCAATTTCTTTCTTCAAGGGCTTGAAGTTCTTGTCATTCAGGTCTTTCACTTGCTTGGTTAGTGTTACCTCCCAGGTATTTTATATTGTTTGTGGCTATTGTGAAGGGTGTTGTTTCTCTAATTTCTTTCTCAGCCCATTTATTTTTTATATAAAGAAGGTATTCTGATTTTTTGAATTAATTTTGTATCCATAATTTATAAAGAACTCAAGAAATTAAACACCAAGAAACCAAATAATCCAATCAAAAAATGGGAAACAGTGCTAAACCAAGAATTCACGAAGGAGGAATATCTAATGGCAGTGAGACATTTGAAGAAGTGCTCAACATCCTTAATCTTCAGAGAAATGCAACTCAAGATGACACTGAGATTCTGTCTCACACATGTCAGAATGACTAAGATCAAAAACTCAAATGACAGCACATGCTTGAGAGGCTGTGGAGAAAGGGGAACACTCCTTCATTGCTGATGGGAGTGCAAACTTGTACAACCACTATGGAAATCAGTCTGGCAATATCTTAGAAAACTTGGAATAGCCCTACCTCAAGTCCCAGCCATACCACTTCTGGGTATCCACCCAAACAATTCCTCACCAAACCACAAGGACATATCCTCATCTATGTTCATAGCAGCCTTATTTGTAATAGCTAGAAACTGGAAACATCCCAGATGTCCCTCAACCGATGAATGGATAAAAAAAAAAAAAGTGGTATATTTACACAATGGAATACTACTCAGCTATCAGAAACAAGGAAATAATGCAATTCACAGCCAAATGGATGGAACTAGAAAAGCTCATCTGCATGAGCTAACCCAGACTCAGAAAGATGCACATGACATCTACTCACTTATAATTGGATTTTAGCCATATAGTACAGGATAACTATCCTACAACCAACACACCAAAAGGATCAGGAACATAGAATTTGTTACCTATTAATGGGACAATTTGCCCTAGGGGAGCTACCATGTTGGCCCCCAGTGCAAGAGGAAGCTCTTAGCCCTCATATGACTGTTTAACTGAGGGGGGCTGATAGATAGGGACACTCCACACCAGAGGAATGGGATGGGTGGGAGAGGGAGAAGAGGAGGGAGAATGGAACCAGGAGGGGTGGAAGGAGGGCACTGTGATGGAGATATAACTGGAAGTAATAAATAAACAAAAAAATAAACTGCAATTACTAATTCTCATATTATACCACATCCTGTAAAATATTTTTTAAAAACTTATCAAATCTAAATTGTAGTTTACAGAAAAACAAACCAATGTGGTCATTTCAGTGTGTGCAGAAAGAATATTTAATGATGATAAATATAGAAACTCGGTAACTGAGAATAAAATGATACTTTTAAACCAAATAATTGAATCTAAAAACAGGACTATAAAAAGGATTAAAGAAAATGAGGGTGTGAAGATTCAAGAAGTTGAAATGAAGAAAACCATAAAGGAAATGCTTGGTGTGGTAGTTTTTGTGCATCTGAGCTTTAGAATCATAGAGCTAGATTCAAACTGAGATCCTGATTCTTGTAAGTGTGACCCTGGGAGATGATTTTATGCACTTCGTATGTCTGTAATAAGAACTTATTTACCCAATAAAGCTGTCTGTGGACTAAATAGGGTACCAGTAAAACCAGTTTAAAAGTGTGCCAGCCTACAATGAGCATTCAGCAGATATTAGCTAGCAAGATTTTGGATTACTACTTCACCATCTTGGCTAAAAACAATGCTTTTCTTCTAAGCATTGTGTCTTCTTATGTTACCATCTGTCTACCAATTCTCTTCATTTTCCCTGCACTGATCAAATAACTTGAACCCAGTTTTCTAGTCTAATGGCGCACACACATGCCCACCTACTAACTTCTTGGTAGTTTAAATACAGCCACCAGTGCAAACCCCCCCCCAAAGTACTCCAGCACACTGGGCACACTATTTCTTAGTGAAGTCCCACCTAGGCTTCCCAGCAGTTTGCCTACCAGCTGCCTCAGGTTTGCCCCCGTGTCTAAATGTCAGTATCCTACTCTGGCTACCAGCAACTCCCCTCCAATTTCCCACTTAGTCCCCTCTCCTCCACTTTAGTGGCCTCTTTCTGTTCTGCAGGTTTCATTCCTTGCTTCTCTTAACTGCTACCAATTTCAAACCTTTTTCAGTCTGCTACCTAATAATATTATCCTCATTATCTGAAGGACACTCAGGCTTGAAGTTGTTCTCACCAGCTCTCCTCTTTGTTCTCCTGTGCATTCCTTCATGTGTCCCCAAGGTCAGGTGAACTAAGGGTTCTTTCCTCTTATCATTGCTGAGGTCCTGTTCTTCCCAGTACATATGTATACTAGAGAGCTTGATGGGTAGCTTCACCCATCCCCACCCCAAATAAAACAAACCCCTCCCCCCAATAGTCTCTCTCTCTCTCTCTCTCTCTCTCTCTCTCTCTCTCTCTGTGTGTGTGTGTGTGTGTGTGTGTGTGTGTGTGTGTGTGTGTGTGTGTGTGTGTGTGTGTGCCAAGTGCTCCTGAAGGACAAATGGTCCTCAGGTTATGATGCATTTGTGTCCACATAAACAGGACACGGGACCAGTTAAAAATGCTGTGACTAGAAATGCATAACATTGCCTAGCTTACCAAATACCACAGCTTCACAGTCACTATGACTGTCTTGAGTCCTGATGGTCACTTAGAAGACCAGGAGCTGCAGGTGCTGTCTGCCACCCGAAAAGGATTGTACTGCATATCACTACATCAGGAAGAAAATGAGATTCAAAGCTTGGCTGGCTTCTACTGACCACATATGGCTTTTGTACCACAGTAGAAAAATTATTCAAACCATGTGAGTCAGGGACTATTATTGGTCGTGCTTTATTTACTCCTTGTGCTATTGAAATTTCTTAATAATCATATTCAGGAAATGAGAGATGAGGAGTGAGTAGTCTTTGAGAAAGATTTACAAGATGAAACTGAAGAAAGAATTACTACATGAAAACACTTCAGGATTCAGCTTCTTCCATTTCTTAATATGTCATAAGGCAGTTTATGTCTTGTTTTATTGTTGGATCCATAGAGTTCTCCTTTGCCATAACTTGATGTGTTTTCATTCCATACTGTTTTTACTTATCTTTACTTTATGTATATGAGTGTTTGCCTGTATGTGTGGAAGCACTTCACATATATACAGTGTCCTCAGAAGCCAGAAGAGGGCATAAGACCACCTGGAACTTGAGTTACAATTGTCACCAGTCCAGTACTAGGAACTGCTACAGGGACCTCTGTAAGAAGGAGTGCTTTTAATCACTCATCCATCTGCCCAGCCCCTTCATGTTATCATTCTAGATACCCCACTGGGGTCTTCACTGTCACCATCATGGCTCAGATCTGTACACTCTCACCCATAATGTTAAAGGTCCTCAGCCACCCCTATCTCCACCCCAGCATCCTGGCCATGCCCTCAGTGTCTCCTCTACACTGGAATCTAAGTACCATCTCAGCCTAGAAAGACAAAAAACAAACAAGAAAATCGCCTTTACTGTGACTGACAGAGCCCACCCTTACCACGGTCCTCAATGCTGACCCAGCTGCTGTCTGGGGCTACTCAGACACTATTTACTTATCACTGCCCGTTCACCTGGAAGCTATGAAAATTAAAATGGACCTCAGCTCTCTGAGGTCAGAATCACTGTGAAAGGGGCTCAGAGCACACCTACTGAGAAGCTTACAAAGCATCTGAGGATACCTGTGGATAGTTTGGGGCTCATTTGTCATCACTCAACAACAGGAACTGTGTAACCTAACTTGAATGCTTTTTAAATTCACCTTGAGATTAAAGGGAAGGAGAAGAAGAAGAGAAGAAGGAGGAGGAGGAGGAGGAGGAGGAGGAGGAGGAGGAGGAGGAGGAG
>CAJQZJ010032633.1:2967239-3005667 GCA_907164525.1 Lophiomys imhausi | reverse complement strand
AGAAGAAGAAGAAGAAGAAGAAGAAGAAGAAGAAGAAGAAGAAGAAGAATCCATGAACATCTCCAAAATAAATTTAAAAGCTGTCAGTTACATCCAGGGACTGACACTTTTCCATTGAACTGAGGTGGGTTCATGGTTAGGCAGGATGGAGGACCACAGGCGGTGTTTGTGGTCCACCTGCTCTGAGAGGCACATGTAGATGCATCCCCAACCCCTTTGAGCATTTCTCAGGATCCCTAGAACATACCTCCAGTGTAATGGTTTCTGGACCCTCTTTATCTGTCAGCATTTGGCCTGGGTAGAGTTAATACCAAGGAACTCCCACACACCTCGCACAGGATATCTTAGTCTACTTTTCCTGAGCTCTCCATACACCCAATGTGTGCTCTAATGATATAAAAGCACAATTGTGTCATATGTTTCTCTCTGCATGGATTCAGGCTCTCATTAAAAAAACAAAAAACTATGGCAATGACCACAACTAACATATCTTCATATTCTTTGAGTTTAACAAAGACCACCATATTATAGATGCTGAAGGAGGTGATTACCGACTAAACAGAAGAGTGGCTTAGCAGATGGGGTAGTTGGCAAGACGTGAATGAAAGAATTGCACAAACACAAGAATAAACTAAACTTCTTTCCTGTAGTGAAGATACAGGTTCAACCGTCCAATACATTTTATGTGCCAAGTATGATGGTTCTGTAAAGTAACTAGCTAAGACCCAAAGTGGATTTAGTCACAAGGAATTATCATTGTGAATTATCAGCAGCTTAGTGTGAATAGTCTTTAAAGGTGGGAGAAGAGTGCCACCTACTGAGCAAACGAAGCGTAACAGAACAGTGAAGACCAGAGATTTCCATTTTAAAATGATGCTGAGTGAACTAATCAGGACAGATCCCCTCTGTCCACAGTATATCTTACTAAGCATTTTCCACCCCACACCTTATTACAGTTTTTTCTACTTAAAAAAATATGAAAACTAAGCCGGGCGGTGGTGGCGCACACCTTTAATCCCAGCAGTTGGGAGGCAGAGGCAGGCAGATCTTTGCGAGTTCGAGGCCAGCCTGGTCTACAAAGCGAGTCCAGGACAGCCAGAGCTGTTAAACAGAGAAACCCTGTCTCGAAAAAAAAACAAAAAAAATATGAAAACTCAATAAACATTTCACATCCTCTAGAAAATACATCATGTTTTCTTCGTATTGTCCTTAGAATTTGTAGCATTTTTCTAAATATTTTTAAATTAATTTAAATAAAAATCCATAGATAACATAACTTCTAAGTTTTGTTTGCTATTCATTAAAAACAAACTGTCATTTGCTTTGTAGTAATTTTCGGGTTAAAAAAAAATTGACACAAAGCAAAGTCCAGCGTGTTGACATTGTTTAGGGAACATGGCAACCACCGCTGGCAGTCTAATGGAAAGCTGGTGCCTCTCACAAGAGGGCTTCCACAAAAGCACATTGCAAGCAACAAAAACATATAGAATGACCAATCTACCTGGTGGGTTCATGAATCTAGCAAGAGAAGGAATGCCATGTCATCTCTGCAGACTCAGCAAACTACAGGAGATACTTCCTCAGGACTCCCCATTGTACTCAGGAGACTATGTATTTGCCCCATCGTTGTCAAGATCCCTTGGAAATCCAAACATAAAGAAAACTGCCAGTCATTGACATGGTGTGTCATCAATCAAATGATCGATCACTTGATGTTAATTTGTTGGGGTGACTTTTCTTTTTTAACTATTATAATTTGTTTTGGGACAGGATCTCACTATGCACCCATGATTTGCACATGAACCAGGCCAACCTCAAATTCAGAAAAATCTGCCTGCCTCTGCCTCCCAAATGCTGAGATTAAAGGTATGTGCCACCATGCCTGACCCATAATTACTATGATCTTTAATTAAAATATCATAAACATACTGTATTAATGGAGCAAAATACAATGTTCTGATATATGTTTACAGTACAGAATGACTAAACAAAGATCAACTCACTTAATATCGTATATTTTTTTGGAATTTACTCTTAGTGATTTTGAAATGTACAATATTATTGACGACAGTCAGTGCAATAAATATCCAAACTTATGTTTTTCGAGCTGATAATTTGTGGAATTTGACTGGCAATTCCTCCTTTCTTTTGTTATCCCAGGTTCAAGCCATTATGTCCTCTATCAATTTGTTTTTGTTTTTGTTTGTTGTAGATTTTGTGTGCAATGAGATCTTGTTGTGAAGATTCAAAGCAACTGAAGTTCACCCAAACTCATACATCTAATAAACCGTTGAAACTCCAGGACCAGTCTCTTTCATCTGTAGCTTAGAGATGAGACTTTTTCTCTACTTGTAAGGGGAAAACACACAGAAAATCTACATAAGGAAACACCTTTGATAGCCCAAAGGAAGAACTCCAGTTCTCAGGGTGAGGATGTGAAGTTGAGAGAACACTCACCAAATGGCCTCTGCAATCTCTTTAAGGTATATTCTCGAAGAATGTGCACAGCAAAGTTAAGCCAACAGTGTCCATGGGAAAAGGATGCTACTTGTACAGGTTTTGAGAGATGCTGTTTCTCATCCCCTCTTAGAAACCATTCTATATTCATAAAAAAAAAAAAAGGCCAGAGCCAAGAGAATTCTGTTTAAATTCCTTTATCCAAGGCCACACCGTGAATTTTCTTATGACATGTTTAACACCCTGGTGAAAGCCAGTTAAAAATGTTAACTGGGAAGACTTAGTGGAAGACTTTAAGCAGGAAAATGCTGTGGTTAAATTTGCATTTTCCACACAGGATTCTTGTAGGTGACATTTGGGGGTGAGAGTGAATGAATTTGGTGGAAAGCCAAGGCTTACTTCAGAGCGACTTGGGAGGACAGAAACAGAGAAATGGGAACATTTTTTGAAGCTAGAAAGTAAAACAAATAAGACTTGGGTATGGGAAAGAAATAAATGTTGACACAAAATTCCAGTTTAGGTGTCTTCTGGATAAATGTTCTACTACACAAGGAAGAGACATTGGGTTAACTTTTTAAATCCAGTGTTTTCCAACTTCACACACACACACACACACACACACACACACACATATGCACACACACACCAGCCCCAGGGGAGATAACTTATAGAGCTAGAGTTTGGCAGAGCACACAATCAGAGTTCCTGCTATGGGGGTATCATGCATCAGAAGGGCAACTGGCCCAGAATCCATATGATATCATCTAACATCTATGAGGGAAATACCAAGGGAAAAAAGTCTGTAGAGATGAATGAGTTTTTCTATACAAATCAACAATGTCTTCATGATTTGGATGGACACAGATATCTAACTTAAAAGAAAATCTGAAATTTTCCACTTTACAATCTAGAGCAAAGGGCCAGCAAAGTGTACATCTCGGGCCAAATCTAGCTCGCCGCCCTACTTCCGTAAATACGGTGGCTGGCACAGAGCCTACTACTTTCAAGCAGCCATGGTTGTTTGTATTCACTGGACAGAGACTGGGTAGCCTTCCAGACTTACCTGCTTATTACCTGACCTTTTAGAGAAAAACTATGTCAAACTCGTGCTTAACACTTAGTGATGGAGTGGGGTAGGGAGGAAGGGAGGCAGGGAAGGACAGAAGGAGAAGTTTATAGTCATTTCCTCAGGCTATCCCAGCCAATAACTGTAAAGGGATTACAGCAAAGATCCCCCAAAGGTAAATCTCCTTCAACTCCCACTCCGGTTTACAGATATTTAACCTCTAACACTCACCCTTCAATCTCCTCCCACCACTCTTAACAAAGCTCTCTGTACCGGGACATCCCACTTCCTAAACGGAGCTGGTCCAGCTAGTTTCCACCATTACATTTCATGGGGCCTCTATCGGTTAAGAATATATCCAGCAGCAAATATAAGGAATAGTGCTTTAATTTATCATTACTATTTTGTGTGTATGAGTTCTTTGACTGCATATAAGTGTGTACTGCATATGTGTGCAGTGCCTGAGGAGGCCAGAAGAGGATGTGATGATCCCTGGACCTGAGTCACAGAAGTTGCAAGTGCTCGGAACTGAATCTGGGGCTCTGCAACACCAGCAGGGCTGTTACCTGCTGAGCCATCTCTCCAGCCCCTAGAAGAAATTCTGGTTTTTGTTGTCTTACAAAACAAAACGGGTGTTTCTTTATTCATTCACAGAGAAACCCTAACAATAGGTTCTCAGGAGTTGTCTAAGCAAGAAGGACAAAGAGACAAGCCTTGAACAGAGCATTCCACCAACACTGTCCTTTCCGGAAAATGCCACTCACTCCTTGTTTCTACTCACACCTCATTCTCAGAACCAAATCACAAAGTAGTTTTCCTTGTAATGGAATTGAAAGGTATATTAGTCTTCAGTAACAAATTGGTATATCAAATACCTGAGATCAATCTACTTACAGTGAGAAAGGGTCCATTTTGGCTCAAGCCTTGGCGGTGTTAGTCCACGCTCAGCTGGCCATAGAACTTTAGGACTGTGGCAAGGCTGCATGTCACAGCCAGCGGAAGCATATGGTGAAGCCGGCTCAGCTCACCTCAGAGAACAGCTCTGGGAGTGGCCAAGCTACTGAGCTTGGTTCCTCTGCTTTGCTCCTTTCCAGTTTCTCTCACCAGGATTGACAAGTGAACACAGTGTCCTTCAGTCTTGGCCCCACGAAGGTCTGGACCCTACACAGGCTTGTAGATCATAATCAGAGTTCACAAGGATGTAGAGTCTGGAGGCTGCTGCATGCCTCACAGCCTCCTTTCTTCATGACTCTGGTGTGGAGACTAGCCTGTGGGATCAGTCTGCACAGTACACCGTTGCTGTACTCACGCGCCTGGTGTCTCTCCCTCCTCACTCAACACAAATCCCTGAAGGAAGTTCTTAGTGCACAGGGCCTTTTAAAGAAAACTACTTCTCACAGTGTCAATAGCCCCTCAGGGTAGTTACCAAGGGGGATGGGATGGAGGAGGGGGTCCATGGACTCCAGACACAGCTGGCCTGTATGTTATAGACAGCTTGAGATCATTCTGGGAACATCAAAAATCAAAAAGGTAATGGGAAAAAAAAAAAAACATTTCCCATAAAATGGGGAAACAAAAGGTTTCCACAACACCAGCCCTCAACACCAGCCCTGGGCTTTCAGACAGGACTGAGCTAGGAAGTATAAAGTAATGCCTCCCACTTTTCACAAGTTTAACATCTAGACTTTACTTATAGATATTTTGTCTGTTTATGAAACACACTTTATAGGCTAACCATGCTCCAATAGGTGGCCCTGTAGAGTGTACCATGAGTATATGAGGACCACATAATGGGCAGTGTTTTTTTTTTTTTCAAAAAGCCTTTAATCTCCAAGATTTCAGGGCCGGCCTCATCTACATAATGAGCTCAAGGCCAGCCAAGTGTCTGTCTCAAAATTAAAAATAAAGAAAAGTACTTGAAGTTGGGAATGGATGAGGGTGAATTTGGGAGGATCTGTGGATGTGAATATGACCAAATACATTATTTGTGCTATATAATTTTTTTTATAAAACAGACCATAGAGAAACCCTGGGAAGTATACTGTCTACAGCACCATGTTCATGGGAAGTGCTCGTGGAGCTGAACGTGGAGCTTGATGGTAGAACTTATGCATGGCATACATAGGCTCTGACTTCATCACACACCATCAAAAAATAAATAAGGTAAGAACAAGAATCGGAGGATCAGTACTTGGATAGTAATATGGATGGATGGATCGTTGACCAATATACGCTACTATGTATGGTGGCAAAGGTCTTCAATTCCAGCACTCAGGAGGTAAAGTCGGGCAGCTGTGGAGTTTGAGGGCAGCCTGCTCTACATAGTAAGTCCAGGCCAGCCAGAGAGACATAGAGAGTCACTGTCACAAAAAAAAAAGAAAGAAAGAAAAGAAAAGAAAGGGAAAGAGAGAGAGAACAAGGAGGGCTAAAGACATGATTAAGTGCATTTGTTTTTCTTGCAGAGGACCCTGGTTCAGCTTCCTGCAGCTACACGACAACTCATAATCCATAATTCCAGTTCCAGTGGATCTGACACTCTCTTCTGATCTGCGTGGGTACCAGGCATTAGGGTGGTACATAGACATACATGCAGGCAAAACACTCAAACACATAAAAAAGAAAAAAGTGTACACTCAGAAACATTAGAAAATATGTAGGATTTACTGACTAATCTTTTCAAAATCAATTTGCTCTAAAATCAATCACACGAACTTCTAATTCTCAAAATTAAGTAAAAAGTACTCAACTCACCATGTATTGATTCTTACCCTTTTACTGAATACACTGAATTGGTCATGCCTGAGATTTCACTAGGAATCTGTCATACATTATAGCATAACAATAATTAATATTAGCATAGACTATCCAATTCAAAAGCATTACATCTTGTGACTGTCAAAAATTTTAATTCTCTCCATTTTACTCAGATTCATTATCAACCTTATTTTGGTTATTTCCAGCCTAAGGAGATGGCTCAGTCTGTAAAGTGTGTGCCATGCAAGCATGAGAACCTAAGTTCAGGTATAGTAACAAAGGTTCCACTCTCATCATTGGGGAAGCACACATAGGAGGTCCCCTGAGGCTTGCTGGTCACCTAGCCTAATCTAATGAGAAAATTCCAGGTTCCAGTGGGAAACCTTGCCTCAGTAAATCAAGTGGAAAGCAATAGAAAATGACACCTGTGTTAGCCTCTGACCTACACACACACACACAGACACACAGACACACACATACAGTCAAATAAATGCTTTAAGAAACATGATTCCTTTAGTCGTAGGTAGATTTTTTAAATTTTAGATTCTTTTTATTATATGTGTATGCATAATTTTTATGCAAATACGTATGTGTGTGAATGTATATATCTATGTATGTGTGAATGTACATATTAATATATATATTGTGTATGTATGTATGCATGTGTGCCTGCGGAGGTAGTGATTTAGAACAGAGTCATTCAGGCTCCAGCCAGGTGGGCTCAGGATCCAACATGGGCTCAACCATCTCACAGACAGACTTTTCTTGTCACCATTAGCTCTTCCCCTGTTGTTTTTCTCATGCTTAGTACTCCTAGCAGCTCAGAAGGACTCAAATGGAGTCGCTGCTCTTGGTGTGAATTTTGTTGGACTAGATGGAAGGAGGAAGAGTCCAAAGGTCACTGAGCTATCTGAAGCATGTGGGAGGCAAAAATCTCACAGAAGACAAAAGAACACAAGAAGAAAGAGGAAAGGTCCTATGGCACTTACTGCACAAACAGCCTAGAACATTTTCAAGATGCTTGTATGTGGATGTATACAGCACAGTGTACATTGGGAGGTGGGAGGACTACTTAAGCCTAGATAATTTATAATCAACTCTCCCTTGGTCATGTGCATCCCAGGCTTGAAATTCAGGCTCCCATACTTACAACAGGCTCCTTTACCCACTGAGCCATCTCTCCGGTCCTAACCTTCATATTGTTTTATTTTTCTGCTGTCATATATGTGTACTATATTTACATCATCTCCTTACTTCCTCCATCCTACCGCTCCTGTCTTATTTCTCCCTCCCCCTCTCAACTACACGGCCTCTTTTTAGTTATCATTGTTATACATATATATATTATATATATGTATATATACATATACATATCCCATATATATTGATATGTGTGTGTATCTATATATATAAAGGTACAAATAAATACAACTTTCTGAGTCCATTTAGTGTTGCTTGTGTGGGTGCCTGGTCCACAGGAATTTGGGACTCAGTAGAGGCATCAATGTAACACTATACCACCAGATGGCAGTATGGAGCCACCACGTTTTCACCCTTGGGCCATGAAGCAGCTTTATCAGGCTGAAACAGCTTCCTAAGGTATCTTGGTTCTCAACTGAGAAAATAGGGATCACTGGCACCACGGTCCCAGCCTCACACATTACTATTCGTGAAACTATTTCCTTCCCTCATTCCTCCTTACTGTTCTTGGGATTGCGGAACGACAGTAAATCTGATTCTTTTTTAAACAAACAAAAAAGCATCACATTACACATAGAGGAAAGACCTACAGGACCCACTCAACCACCAGTATTTGGTTAGTTATCCTTTGTAAACCACAGAGGCACAGCTTCAGCTAAAAATGTTATTGAAATAAGATACCCTCACAGGCTTATAGACAAACCACATGTTAACAGGATCGGTTCAGAAGTAAAGGTGCCCTAGAAATCCAGTGACCTCTGCAGATAGGTCAGCATTGGTCAGCTCATCAGCCTGTCTATCCAGACAGTTTCAGATACTGAGCAGTCTACCAAGGCATTCCCCAGGAGTCTAAAGTCTCTATGAAATTTCATCGCAGATGTGAAGGACCGGTTCCCTTCCCGGCTATAAACAGGAAGGCACCACAATGTCCCATCATAGACTAAGACCCTTTCCGATCGTTCTGAATCTTTTCATTTTTAGTTGGAGTTCTTCCAAGGAGGTCAGAAATACATGATATCCTAACTGTTACAACTTACCTGACTCAGAGTTTACTTGACAGATAGGGAAGACATATGTTCCACTATCTCCCTAGAAAACACCCCTGTGTAACATCAGAAAACAAGGCATTCCTGTTTATGTTACCATTGACATGTCATTTGATTTCCCAAGTCTGTGTTTCTTGGGATATAACCCGGCCTAGTACACGTCTATGCACACAACCCTCTCCTCTAGAGGGACCCTAGATTTTAATGTGGACTGAATGTGAGCCAATGGAGCTTCTTAAAGGTGATTAGGCTTTTGAGCTGAAGGAAACCAAAGTACTCATCATCTAAGATGTGTAGTCTTACTTAGATGAACAGCACTGACAATTGCATTTATCAGCCACATTAGCAAACATCATGTGTCTCCAGGTATGACACACAGAGGCCACTGTAACCTTAGCTCCTCTCTACACACATAACCCTTACAGAAACAAGGATAGCCAAATTAGGGAGAACTTCTACAAATAAATATTCTGTACTCTTAAAAATATCAGGCACAAAAAGTCAAAAAAAATTGAAACTCACCTAGATGAAAGAAAACTAAAGAATCATGGAAACCCAGACCTAGGACTGGATTTTTACAATTAAAAAAAATGCTATATAAGATTTTACTGAGACAGTTGCAGAATTCAGATATGATATAGATTGAACAATAACTATTTATCAATGTAGAATTCTTGCATTTGGTCATTGTACATAGTACATATATGAGTGTTCTTGTTCACAGGAATCACACACACTTAAAACATTTAGGAATAAAAAGGATGATGCACTTTCATGTCGCTCTGAAAAAAATATATAAATACATGCGTAGGAGAGGGAAGGGGGAAGCAGGCTGTTCAAAACTATTAACAGGTGTGTCAGAGTGAATAGCAAGGAAAGTACTTTCTTATGCCTTCCGTCCGTTTAATATTATTTCAAAATAAAAAGCAATTCATTAAAAACAAAAAGACTTCAATCTAAGATCTAGTTTTTAAAAATTCGTTTTGTTATTTTCTTAATAAAACATTGAGCTGAGAAAAAAAAAGGAATTTTTAAAAGAAAATAAAACCAGCTATAATGCACCTTCTTGTTCAGGGGTCACACATCCGCAGGTGTTCTCCTGGCTTGGCACCATGTGGCCTTTGTGGTCTCCGCACCTTGCTGACCTCTAATCCAAGCCTCCATCATGTAGACAGGAGAGTAGGCTCACACTCCTCCCAGCCCCTTCTTCATCAGGTCTCCTCAGAACAGCAGATCTCTGTGCCTGGTACTCAGAAAGCTTGAGCTGAGTTATGGAAGAATGTATAACAGAAGAACACCACCTTTCTGCCATTACCTTTTTCGAGTAGATCACACTTTAGCAATGTTGTCCACACTTACCTTAAGAAAAAAAAAATCAAGGTATTGATTTTTGGCAAAAAAATCATGTAGAACCTAGTATGTTAACATTTGAAAGTGTTCAGACATTGTTTAATCCAGCTAACCCCCTGCTACATTAATTAGCTCATACTTAGAATCTGTCTTCTATTAAACTGTGAAAGAGAGTAGGTGCCCCCAACTCTGCGGTTGTTCTTCCTTTCCTGTGACTGTCTTTATCTGGCTGCCCATCTTACATGATTCCCTACCTGGGCATTTCTGAGTCCAGGTGACTGTGCCCGAATCTCTAGTAAGATCTGCCTTCTGGTTAACCCAGAGACTCTTGACCTCAGTAAGGTTGGGAGGTCATGGAAATCTTTAAATCAAAGGTTACACACTTGATATAATAGCATGACACTGTATATATAATATATATGTATATATAGAGAGAGATAATAGCAGACCAAGACTGCTATAGACTTTGTGAAATGCCTAGCTTTCCTGTTTTCAATTTTAAGTTAAAACAGAAATGTTATTAGATAATCTCTAAATATCCCCTTAGTTCTGAAAAGCTGTGATACTTAAATTAATAAATAAAATAATCAGATAACAAAATACCATGAGCAGAAACATTTCTAAATTCAAGAGAGTACAAGTATAATGATTATGAAGTTACAGGTGTATCTTGGGGTTTACATTCAGAGAGCAGAAAAAGACTTCCCTCACACAAACTGGTGGGGTCAATTGAGATAATTACAGACTGGAAGGTTCGGAAGATGACAAATGACTTAATAAAACAGCTGACCACAACTTGAACCAGCTATGGTTGAGTGACACATCTCCAAATGCTGTAATTAAATGTCTCTGGAACATTCCTCACAGTGAGTAAGCTGCTTTTCTTTTATACTCTCAGGAGCTTGAGAGGCAAAGTACAGTCAGGTTTTTAGGTCACTAGATCAATAATTCTAAAAGCGTGGTCTTTAAGTCTAGACCAGAGATCAAAGCAGCTCAGAGTTGGGAGGGAAGAGCTGATGAAGGTGCGCAGACTAGAGACAGTGAGGACAAGCTTAGTTGAGTGGCGTGTCCAAGGTCACAAAATTCACTGGCTGACTCCTTACCAGGACATGTGGTTGGGTATCTCAATACCATGATGTTCATCCATAAGACACCACTAAACTAGATGTTAGTGGGGTGGTTTCTGGTTGCTCTTCGTGAACAAGGGTCATATTTCACTTTTGATGTTGATTTGCTTATTTTATCCCTGTTCATGTACTGGGACTTCCTGTCAACTGAAGACAGAGCAAGAGTCCTTTCTCTCTCTGAGAGGATCAAAATGGACACCTACCTCCCTGACTGAAGTGAAGCTCCTCTCTACAGTAGACCCTTCCCAGGAAGCTCTTGAGACACAACCATTGGCCTGCTATTTTTGTTGTTTGTTGTTCTTGTTCTTGTTTCTTTATAATGCCAGCAGGTCAGAGCTGCACATTCCTCTGAGGGCTTCAATCTCCATCAACGCATAATTTGGAAGGTTAGAAAGTCAGGGCCTTTACGTCTTTTGAATTCAAACAACATGCCAAAGAAAAGGGGCAATCCTCACAGGAACATCCCACAGCATACCCCTACTCTGAACTTTCCCAGATAAGAAGACAGAGTTACGGGAAGATCTCATGGTGGGATGCAACACTTGTCATTATAGTTACAATGTGACAATATATAGTTACAATAGTAACATTAGAGAACAGCTTTTGTTCTTGTAACTGTGATGGGAGTTTCCATTTTATCATAGCAGGGAGCCATCCTCAGCACCTGTGGGTAACTCCTGAACTCCTTCCAAAGATAAATGAGATCTAAGCTTTTGAAATTTGCCTACTCTGTGCAAAGACCACTATCCCCAAAGCCTGTGCACTAAGAGACAAAACAGACCCTGATGCCATAGTTACCCAGTGAGAACTTACGAAAATAACACGAAGCTTTCTTGAGATCAGGTATCCAGCATCTTCAGGACAAGTAGATGTCTGCTGCTCCATCATAATCACTGCAGGCTCAAGGCAAGTCTGTCAAGTTCTTGTTCTTCCATGGAATTCTAATCAAAATCTTTCCCTATCAATTCAAAGTTTTACTTTCTGAACTGGATAATTGTATTTCAAAGGGTCTGAAGCTCTTGATGAAGAGAATGAAGACCTATAATTGAATTTCTGAGTTCATCTACAGGAAAACGAATTAGAATTGCTTTTCAGGAGTCAGGCAGGCTGAATTTGAACCCATAGTCATTAACTTATTAGTCATGTCATTTTACCTCTTCAGTGTCCTTCAGTTCTGTGAAAACAACTTTAATAAAAAGCAACCACTATATCTCTGTTATTGCTATACTGACAAATTCTGCTATGCAGGTGTCACCATATGCACATGCTATTCAAAGCTCACATGTTCCAACTTGTTTTCACTCTGTCCTCTGTACTTTATTCAAAATATACATTAAGTAAGAGATATTTTTAAAGGTTAGACACAAATGTAGTTAGTTAAGCTGTTCACAAATGTTTAAATTTTTCCAAAATATATGTTTAATAGTCAAGAGAGATGGCTTAGTTCAATCCCCAAGACCTACATAGGAAAAACTAGATGCAGTAGTTTATAACCCAGTGGCCTAGGAAGCAGAGGCAAGCAGCCTATCCTACTTAATGAGCTCCAGGCCAGACTCATTTTGAGACACCCTGTCAAAAAGAGGGCCAAGAGCATCTGAGAAATGACACCTGAGGTTGCCCTCTGACTTTTACATACAGGCACACACACATGTATATACTCAAATCCATACACGTGCACACATGTAAACACACACATGTATACATCGAACTATCTGATTAATTAACAACTAATTAAAAAATAAGTTGCAGTTTAAATTACACTGTTTTGCTGTCATCTCTGGCTGAGGTTAAATATGAAAGCTGCCAACTCGCACATCACTATAGTTGAATCTTATAGATGTTTCCCAAGCCCTTAAGCTGCAAAGTCAGCAGAGAATGTTTCCATTTAACTTTCTAAAGATGCCACAGGTGAACTTTTATAAACAAATAGAGGCAAATCCACAGAATTAGCTAGTAACATTACCCAATAATCAGCACTATGCTTTTTATACTCTATATCAAACCAAAATTCTTGTTGTTCGTTTTTTGTTTGGTTTGGTTTGGTTTTTGTTTTTTTGGTTTTTTTTGGTTTTGTTTTTTGGTTTTGTTCCTTAAGTAGGCTGACTTTGAACCTTCTAATGAAACCAAGGACCATCTTGAGTATTTGATCCTCCTGACTGCACCTCCTATGAACTGGAATTACAAGAATTTGCTACCCTGGTTTTGTGCAGTGCTACGGATCAGCCCATGACTTCAAGTAAGCTATACCCCAAAACACAAAACTTCTTGCTTTTAATGGTAAGTAGAAATTTCTTTTTGAGAATCCATTTAGAGAAGCAGAATAAGACCTAGAGTAGAGCTGTGCTTACACACAGTAGGAAGATGTTGATCTTCGGGCAGTCTCATTGATAATGTGGACACCGGCAGAAATCCTTTGCTGGCTGGCAACAAAGGGCATGTGCTTCAAGAACAAACAACGCTTTTGTGGCCTTGCCCTTCTCTTCTCCAGTACTGAGCAGAACTTACATTTAGACAGATGGATCCTCTGCTTCTCCTCCTGACATCTCTGGAAGACAACCAGAATTTGTATGTTCACTTCACCACAGCCCTATCCCCAAAACCTAAAATCTGCTGGATCTTCTAGTAAACACTTTGAGGGTTTTTTGAGGGACAAGCAGGATGGGTGGGCTTTTTGTTTTGTTTTTGTAAAAACACATCCAGCAGAGCTTTCCTCATCTCGCATAATGGCTGCTCTGAAACTGTGTGACTGCCAGCACTTCGTGCTTCCTGTACTTGCTCACATATCCACAAACATGCTGGGGAGTGACAGCATATTTAGGCCACTGGGAAGGAGTTCAACCTGTCCCCACCCTCGTTTTACAAACATCAATCACAAATACCAAGCGCATTGCTGAGAAAAGAGTGTGGGCATCTGAACCCTGAGAAGCAAGGCTGAGTGGCTGCGAGTTCTCAGAACAAGCAAAATCATGTCAGTTGACTTCTCTATAAGCAATATTCTAATTCCGCTTCTACGAAATGTAATAAAACATGGTTCTTTGCAACAGGCATAGTTCGAGAGCCATGCCAATGTTTCTCAAGTAATTCAACCTTTACTTCTATGTTGTTCCCAGGCTTTGGTGTAGAAAATCCTTTTTATGAGATCATAAAACAAAAGGATGCTGTCAGTACCTCCTTCGATACCATCTCAATCCATATCTACTGCACTTTGGGTAGAGAGAGCATGGTGTCTGGGGTTTCCCAGCAACTTTTCTGAGGAGTATAATAATCCAAGATTCTATCAGCTCCATTTTCCCATGTCCATACAGTAGTAAGTTTCCAGGGCTTCATCACTCGGGTTCTTGGTGAATCTTTCTTGGCTAAAACGAGAAGCTGTAGAAATAGGGAGAGTTCTATAAGCAAGCCAGTGGTTTTGCTTGAAAATACTGGTTTCATTGCTTGCTTGTGGTTAGGAAGCCTCTCTCAGTGCCTGCTGATGTCCAGGCAAAGGATCAGGGTCATCACTGGGACCCTCCCTGGCAGCCAGTCTGAAGAAAAGCTGCCTTCTAAATTCTCTATCCAAATCTCTCCAGGAATTCTCTTGAACATCTCTCCCCCTCCTCATTTCCCTTTCTTTCTCCCCACTCCTTCCTTCCATCTATGCCTCTGTTCCTTACTGTCTGTATTAAACCTAGAAGAAATAATAAAATACTATTTTCTTAGATAAATGCAGAAGTGACTGCCTTTTGATCTCAGTGCATTCAAAGAAGTAAGTCAAGCAAAATGACAACTCCAATCACCTCTCACCGTGTCTGTATTGCTGATGCTGGCGAGTTTGCATCATAATCCCCAGTGTAACAACATCAAGAAGTAGGAAATTTTTAAAATGATGATATCATAATGGCTCTGTTCTTATGAATGGATGTCATAAATGGATTCACCTTATGATGCTCAGCAATATTACTTCACATTTAGGATCCTGAGCTATCAATTGTGTCTCATCTCAGAGTTAAAATTCTCGTTCAATTCCATACACATTGCAGGATTGCGACTGTGGGTGTGTCTCAGTAGACAAAGTTCTTGTTGGGCAAGAGAGCCTGAGTTCAAATCCCTAACATACGTTGAAAAGCTAGGCATGTGTAATGTGCTTGTAACCTTAGCACTGGGGTCAGGAAGAGACAAGTGGACCCTCAAATATTAATGGCGAGACAGTATAGTCAACATAGTAAGGCTCCAGGTTTGAGGAGAGACCCTGTCTCAAAATATGAAGGTCATTGAAGAAGGTATCTGATTCTGGCCTCCATGTGCACACACATATTCTCTCTCTCTCTCTCTCTCTCTCTCTCTCTCTCTCTCTCTCTTTCTCTTTCTCTCTCTCTCTCACATACACACACATGTACACACCACACACAAAATAAATGTATAAAACTTAAACAAGTAACATGATTATTTAAACTCTAGTTGCAGACTTTTCTTTGGTGATGATGAGGGTGGTAGCTGTTAAACAGTACATCTATCAAGTCTGTGGTTTGGGCATGGTGCATAGAAAGCTTTCAAAAAAGAGTAGTTATTGTTTTTATAATGTAGTATTCACAGCAGCAGTGGTGGTTATAATATTGCTCTATTTGGGAGGAAACTTGTAATTATTATTTGTCAGAAACAGTGTTCCCATTCCTGACTGGAGCACATCACAAATATGCATCTGTTCTGAATGGTACAGGAACCTTTGAAAGAAAGTACTGGATAAATAAGGACTGTGCAATGCTTTCCCTCAGGAGCTGTTCCAGTCAATTTTTAAATGACTTTCTGGTGCTATTTTGATAATTGGGATAATAAAAGCAACAATTCCTATCCATGTTTCTAATATAAGAATTTTCATTAGACAATATAGACTTTAAAGTAGTTATGTAAAGTCGGTTTATTCTCGAGGCATTATGATGTAACAGATGTCCACTGGACTGAAAAATTAAAGCAAATTATATGTTACACAGTTCCCCATCTACCATTCCATGTCCTAGACACCATTGAGTACATTTTAGGTTCAGTTTTCCTCATCTATGAAGGTTTGGACATTATTATACTCCCACCTCAGTGGTGATAAAATGCAAAATTGTTATTGAAGTTTAGATGAAAAGATCCTGGGTTGACATTTAATTGAAGTTGTAGGGATTTAATGTATTCTTATCTCACAGTATGATTTCAGCCATGTACACAAACTCCAGTTCTTGGATTATGTTCATGGTCAGTGAAACACAAGTGATTTGGCTGGAGGTCCATTTGCCTGTTAACCTTGGCACCAGCTCCCCCACAGGAGGTACACTACATGTTCAGGACATACCTCTGAGTCCTCCGAGCACAGGAGGCCTGGGCTACTTAAGTGGGGACCTTCCACAGACCCCCTGAAGGAATTTTAACAGGCCTTCTTAGAGCTGTACAGTCGCCAAAACATATATTGACATGATAAACCACAATGGTGAATTTAAGTGTTTAATGTCAAAAATACACTTTCAAAAATAAGTACTTGCGTCGGCCGATTGAGCGGTCTTACCTGGATGCTGACTTGGGCTTATTTACCCTGAACCACAGAGTGAACCTTTTCACTTTAACATTTAGCCCTAGTGAAAGGGAAACCAGAGAGGGGAGCACAATTCTGTGTGCTACCTCCTTTATTTCTGTACTACGGAACAACTACAGTCAGTAGCAGAGTCATAGGCCAAGCCAAGAAACTCTGACAAGAGTCTACAAAAACGTTTAGACTCAAATGCAGCTAAAAGGTAAATGTAGCTTCTTATGTCCCTGGCTTTGTCCTATTCTGTTTTACACTTGTTCTTGTTTTGTTTTGTTTTATATCTCCCACAATACCATTGTCTAGTGCCCAGAAAATCTGCTGCAAAAGAATTTACCAAACTGAAAACAAACAAACAAAAAAAAAAAAGCTGGCAAAAAAAAGTCACTTGCATATTGAACATGGTGGCACTACCTGCAATCCCAGTACTCAGAGGGTAGAAGCAGAATGACCCAAGGTAAGCTGTAGCGAGATACCAAGGGTTGGGAATGTGGCCCTGTGATAGAGCACATACCTAACGTGGTCCAGTCCCCAACACCAGACTGTCTATTTTCCATTTACTTGTTCTGTATTTGCCTGTCTGTGTTTAGATGCACTCTCTCCTCCTTTAGTTACACAGAGTTCCAGTTCCACCCTCCACTTCTCACCACTGTTTGAGTTTGTGTAGCATATTGTGGCACGAGCATCTCATGTGAGTGAGCTATTTAGGTGAACCCTACTGTCCTGAGACATTACTGCCTCCAGCACGCCCAGAGAAGCAATACACAGGTGGCCTCATCAACATAAATAGAAAATATTTTTAAACTATATATGAACTAAACATAAGCAGATTTTCCCCCTTGTCCTTATTCCCTAATCAAAAGTCTAACGGTGGTTTATGTTGCATTTACATGGTTCCTTTCTGTAAGCAACTGAGAGATAACTCAAAGTGTATATGAGAGAACATGAGCACACAACATGCAGAGATATGGGACTTAAGCACCAATGAGTTTGTCACTTTCAAGGATTTCTGAAATCAATCCCTCTGTGTGAGTGCTGGGGGACAATATTTTTATGTTTTATGCTTTCAACCACCATCTTGAAGCATTTGAAATTTAAAAAAAAAAAACAAATAAAAAGATTAACTAGATCTCTTTCTCCATCTCATGACTTCCAACCTGCACAGTTAGTGAAACTCAGATGATTCTGGGAATGGTTCCTAATCTTGCCACAAGGATTATTCCTCCCCTTTCCTTGAATTGGTTCTCTAGTCCATAGGTGAGACAGAGGGCAGTACCATTCCACTGTTGACCACATAGAAGACTAGAGGTTGTCAAATTCTACCTGTGGTTTAGATGGGATCTCCACATTTTGAGACAAGGGCTTATCTGGTGTGTCTGCCTCTGTCAATGATAAAGGTCCCTGAACAATTTGGTTTGCACAGCATGGCCTCCAGCAGGTAGGACAATAGCCAGTATGTTTCCTAGAATGGGGGAAGTGTTCTTTTCTACATGAAATCATATTACTCCAGACTCAAACTTGCACCTAGATTAATATGTACACAGTTGCAGATTCAAACTGGACCACAAGCACTCAGTGTAGCATCCTAGAGAGCCAACCTGAGGAAATCATGGGGGAAAAAAAAACATCTTATCAGCAAATCAGTTGGGATATTGGACTCCTTTGTAGGGATTTCTCTTCAAAGATGTTTAGCATTTACAGATTCAAATTTGAAAATGTTTTCATACTCCATGCATGGTTTATCTACACATGGAAATATACCCTTTCTTCATGAATTCGAAATTCATTGCACTTACTCAGGGCCCAGGCATCTCTGATGTCCTTTGCTGTCTGGACGAGGGAAGGCATTGATATTGCTGGGCTCTGGTGCATTTTCATTTCTTCAGTAAATATGATCTCTAACTTCTATGAGGGCCTGCTCTCTGCTCACAAGGATACTCACATGACCACTTTAACTTCCACATTCTGAAACCCAGCACACAGTCACTAGAAAAGCAAAGTCAGATAGTAACTAGAAGCAAATTCTCCCCACTGGGTTGTAGCTACAAGCAATACTGTCAAGGAAGAATGAGCCCTGCTTCCCTGACCCCTACCATACTCACTACTTCCTTATTTTATCCCCAATATCTCTTTAGCACTTACCCTAAACTTCCAGGCACCACAACTATCCCTCTTACTATACTTTTATTATCCTTTTATTCGTAGAATTTATAAAGTTTTAGTATGATGCCTAGATCATTTCTTGTGTTAGTTGTGAATTGTGTCTCTCTCCACTGTCATATAAGTTTATGTGGGCAGAGACTTTTGTCTATTTTGTTAGAAATTAATCTCAATTTCAAATGACTATATAGCAGATAGCAGAGACTTTCAATAAAGATTTATTACATAAATCAATGGATGTTTTAGCATTCACATGGGATATATCTCAGATACTGCTGACATTGAACTCTTTTTTTTTTTATTTCCGTGTCTCTAAGGTCAAACCATAGCTAAGTTGTTTTTGTTTTTGTTTTAATTTCTTTTTTTACATTTATTTATTTCTTCAAGTTACATGTCAATAATAGTCCCCTTCCACCTCCCCCTCCCATTCCCACCCTCCTACCCTCTTCTCTCTCACCCTCCTATCTGCTTTTTTTAATTTAAAGTATATCTTTTCCCCCCAACATCTCCCCCTTTTAGCCCAATAAATGGCTCTTTTTCTTATAACAATAAATACAATACAAAACAATAAGAATAATTAGGCCACAATTATGAAAATTATAAGGTATAACATACATTCCCAATGTCCACTCCATACGTATTTGGCAACTGATATTAATATTCTGTTATCTATCTTGATGACTTTAAAGTTCTACACCTAACTCAGTTTCCATCCTAACTTGCATTACCAACTTAAAAACATCTTCTTAGACATTGAACATCCTTTTAATTCCTAGACAACTTGCAGTTTAACTGTGAGACTATAACTATCTAGTCTTCAAGCACATCAGAGACCTGAGAGGATAAATATATCTGATTATCCAGGAAGTTCGGAGCCAGCAACTTCCAAAACAAGAAATGACAGACAACTGGTCTCCTGGATAGCCCCCAATTTCTCTCAATACACTGAAGTGTCTATCTTCAGCCATTTGGCCCAGTATCTCTGACAGACATTGATTATAAAGCAGGAATTATAAAGGACTTACCTACCCTGTCTTGGCAGAGCTAGGCTGTCGACTTACCTGCTTCCAAGTTTTGTCCTTTTCAGACAACATTCTGTCTACAGATGAAGCAAGGGATTTTTCTTGCCCAGCGACCATAGCTAAGTTTTAAGTTAAACATTGCCCATTCTTCTCTCTTTCTTTTCCTCCTGATTTCCATGTCACCTTCCCCATTATTCAGGCCTTTTAATTTAAACAAACTTATTTCCTCATCATAATCACTTTCTTCCCAGGGCTCCATATCACCCTATATAATCATTCCCTTTTACTACTCATTTCCTCTAAGTAAACCCAGTCAATTCATGATTTTATTTTGTAGAGATGTGTTAAGAATCTCAATGCTGTAAGTGTTCCTAGAGGAAAGTTACTATTCAAACTTATTACCATAATGTTCTTATTACCTTTATAAATACATTTCTATGCCCTCTTGACAACTTGTGAGTTGCTAAACCATACAGTCAGCCAGTGCTCTCTATTAGACCTAACCAGACACTACAGTAAGTAAAATAGTCATATAATCACTTAGCACCAAAGAATTCTTACTCAAGACTAGAATGCTTCCCCCAGCACATTGTAGAATGTGTTGTAGAATGCTGGGTCAACAACATGGAGGAGTTATAATTGATCTATTATTCCAGTAAGTAAAATCCAAATATACTCCTCCTATTTTCCAGGTTTAAACCCTGTTCCTTGAATGGGATTCTAAGAGCCTTTGTTCACTATACTTCTATTTAAAAGAGAGGAATAGAGAATAATAGCAATACCTTATTGGTGTCTTCTACAGCCCCATCACTATGTGAAGCTTTTCATGCACCTTGCCTTACTCTGTATACAGTACACTCTCTGAGGCTGGCATTTTACAGATGCAGAACAGGAGACTTATAAGCTTAAGGAAGTTGTCCAAGGCTGGGGAAATAGCTCAGTCAAACTAGATCTTGCCTCAGAAACACAAGGCTGTGAGTTCGATCCCCAGAACTCATATAAAATGCTAAGTGTGGTCGCAGATGATGGAGGCAGAAAAAGGAGGATCTCTGAGGTTGTCAACCAGCCAATTTAGCTAATTGCTGAGCTTTGGGACAATGAAGACCCTGTTTTACAGAAGGTAGTGTTCTATCTCAGACTGACTCAGCCTACACAAACACACACACACACACAAAGCTAGAAGTAAAACAGGATTATAAACTTAACCACACCTCCAACCACTGATGAGGTACTTCCCTCAAGAACATTCCTTCCCTCCTCAGCTTTCCACACCTTCTCTTTCATCCCCCAGTGCAAAAATTTAAATAAGCAAGAAACAAAATTAAAGACATAAGAGGTAACTGAATGAAACATTCATCCCCACACTCATCTTAGGGAATGCCCTCATCCTATGGAATGCCCTGAGGCTACACAAGACTGGATAGGAACAGACCATGGTTAGCACAGTGGCAGAAAAAAGCTGGTGTTTTTAGTGGTGGTGAAAATAATGTAGTTTGTTTTTCCCAAGAGGTAGAGAAACGTGGTCTATTGGGGTTGTGAAAGACACTCTTCAAAGTGGGAATGCTGTGCAAGGAGTCATCATGGGATTGGAATGCTGTTCCACAAGGACATGTACATTTGAAGTGAATAAAACAGACAGGATGACACTGGTTGCCAAGTGTAGCCTATAAACTGAAAACACCCCTCCAGGATTTGCAGCTTTCCAAGGAAGTTCTTCTTCAGGAAGTCATTACTACAAGAAAAAGACAAACCAACACATTTATCCAGAATAAAAACATATTCAACTTGGCCATGATCCAGGCTTTCTTGCCTTATTCTTTCTTGCTATTTTGTGGCATAGAAAATTTTGTCATCTCTCACTAATGTCATCTCTCACAGCTTCTTCAGTAGCAGAGGGACAAAACACTAAATGTTTTTAAAATATTTGATGAAAAAGTTTGGTAGAGAATCAACTACCAAGTCAATATTCCTAATATGTAACTTTCTTCCAGAGTACACCACTCTCACTCACTTTAACATTTCCTAGTTTACAAACTCAGTTAAGTTGTCTATTACGCAGAGCATGTGAAAGCACTGAGTCTGCCTTGCATCTGCAAACCAGGACGGCTGACTTCACAGAGCTGTATTCCGTTTTCAGTATAACTATGTTTCTGAGACTATTTTATGAAGTGAAAGTGTAGAGGTGAAGGGCCACAATGGTCTCTGCCTTTGCACTTTCCAGAAGGACACAGATCTCATATGCAGCAAAAGGACAAAATGAACTGTACCATCACATAATCCTGGAGTCAAGGAGACCTATACTCCATGATAAATCATGGGAGTGAGGGAGTTATGTATAATGTTCAAGAGTCATTTCAGAAAGAGTACAAGAGGCTTGACTAGGCAGAGACAGTGGAAGTGAGAGGAGGCTCTCTAAAGGGAATGAAGGACAGATTGAAAAGTGGAATGGAGAGGACATGAGGGGAAGGGAGTGAAGGGGAAGGAGAATTCTAGTTGGTGGTAGAACAGTCTAAGCAACAATCAGCTGCATTATGTGAATTGTGCCCTAAACATTGATGGGGACTTCTGCTTCTTCTCAGTTACATGATAAATATGTCCAGCTCCTTTTAAAGTCCTCCAGTTGCTGCTCAGTGGACATTTTTATATTTCTCCTGTTTACCAATTATCTCAGCTTGGAAAGAAGGATGAAATAATAGAACAATAAAAGAAAGGTATGGAAAAATAAAAGAACATTTTGTTTGGTTTTGAGTAGTCTTTTCCTGACAGAGGTGAAAGAGTTTGTCTTTTATATTTGGGGTTTGTGGAAAGGGAAGATTTGGAGGTGCCAAGTAAGAAAGGGCTAGATAGCTGTTATCATAACTTCACCAGAACTGGGCTAGAGTTCACTGTGGCTTTTAGTTGTGATTAAGCCAGTATCATATACATCTTTCATATATCAATATCTATGCACTCAACATATGAAAGAGTTGCTTTGGGTTCACTATAATCAAATTTTTTAATTATACATTTTAAAGCACACTAGATTCCAAGGATGAAGCAATTTATTCAGATGATCTGGATAATAGGAGGAAGAGCCAAATCGCACAAACACGTGCTTTTCCCACATTCTGCTATGCAATACTTGTATTATTAATCGGGACATTTAATTCAGATATTGACCTGGCTTTTTATTCATTTTTTTACTCAGTTTTTTATGACTGTTTCAGGAGCCAGCATAGCCATCTTTGCCCAGTACCCTGCGCTTGGTTGAATTACCCTCTCCCTTCAAGGATACACACCCTTCTGTCATTTTCCGTTCTTCCCTTTGTTTGAATTTGCTGGTAGCTTGTCCCCTTTCCCTCAGCTTACCAGCACCCAGGTGTGTGCTTTGAAAGGACCCTTTCTTTCTTTTCGTTTCTTTAAGGAGACTCCCAGGACTTAAGAGAGGTATCTAAGTGGTCCCAAATCCATTTGTGAGCACTGAATATAGCAAGGCAGGAAACACCTGAGTGCGTGGATTCTGGAGGCTAGTGTGTGCTAAACAAATACTCCACCACTGCAGCCACCTTCCCAGTCCCCAAGTAGGTTAATATGATTTCAGATTTCCTAAAGGAAGGTGAGTATTCAGTGCATACCTGGCATGTCATTGTGTGATAGCTCTAGCCAGTTCTCACAAGGAAAGCCAGCCATTCAATGAGAAACCCTATACATGTCTGGGTCTAAGCACAGTGCACCATCCAGAGGCTAGCCTCACAAACACTTTATACAGCTGCAGGATGCTTATCTGATCTCTCATACAGTGACAACAATAGAAACAACTCCTGAAACTGAAAAATTATCATTGGGAACTGTTGTGTTTATAAACAAAAACTCAAATCACCCCGCCTCTCTCCCCTTTGAAGTATGGCATTCCATTCTCTTGTTCTTCCTCTGAAAAAACAGAAGGTGGAATATCAGAGAGCACACTTAGAGGCCCTCCTCTGTCTGATTTTAGCAAATGTATTTGTGTCCCCCAGCTATGCAGGGTAGATCACATAGTATTGTAAACCATGGGAAGGAATTTGGGCAGTACCCTGAGAGGGTGGGTAGTCTGAGGGATTTTAAGTGAAATGTCTGCATTTTAGAAAGATTCGCCTGCTGCAGTGGAGAAGGACAACATCAGCAGGATCAACATTGTGGGACAGATAAAAACATCACAGGGATCTAGAATCACTATAATAATCTCTCCGCCTCCAGAATTATGCTTTACACACAAATTGCCTTTGGATTTTTGTCTCAAAACACCACCTAGCTTTCACTTACAGAGAAAACAAGCTATGGAGAACAAAACACAGCACTTATTTTTTTTTTTAGTAGTTAAGTATAATTTTATAAAAATGCATATAAGATTTATATGCTTAAATTAGACAAAATTGTTAAAGGAAATCTATATAAGTAGAATGGATTGGAAGACTCAATAAAATAGGTATTCCAACACTTCTCAAATTTACATACAGTTTGTATACAATATACAAAAATACAAGTAATAGGTTTTGTAGATATAAACAAAATTTTGCTAAAATATATATTGAAAGACAGTGGTATAATTTCTAAACAAAAAATTAAGTGGTTTTTCTTTTTAAGAAATGATTTTAAAATTCTTTTTGTGATTATTACATCATTTTTTCATTCCCTTTCCTCCATTCATACCCTGCCACAGACCCATAAATGCTCTTTATCAAATTCCTGGCCTCTTTTTCATTAATTGTTGCTAAACAAATTTTAGAAAGAAGAATAAAGTAGAAGAATAAAGCAAGACTCTTCAATTATATAATTAAAATAGCCAGGACTGTGGCAGTGAGGGAAGGATAAACACATCAATGAATGGAGCAGATTAAAAAGCTCTCAAATGGGTGAAGAAAAATAGGCAGATATATTTATCCCTCTCAGGTCTCTGAGGTGGTTGAAGAGTAGACAGCTAGAGTCTCATAGTTAAATTTTGAGTTGTGTAGGAATCAAGAGGGTGTTATAGATCTAAGAAGATACTCTTAAAATTGTGTTGCAAGTTAGTATGAATGTTGAGTCAGATATAGACCTTTAAACTCATGGAGATGGTTAGATAGTAGAATGTTAAAGTCAGGGGCCAAATATGTATAAACTGGACATTGGGAAGGTATACTGGGCCATTTAACTCTCATAAATGTGGCATATTTATATCTGTAAAATAAATAAATAAATAAAATAAAGAAGTGAGGACACTTCTGCTTGATAATGTTATTATTTTACTTTAGCCATTTTGATAACTTAGCAATTTGTATTTCTCAATGGCTAATGGTGTTGTAAATCTTTGTGTTTAATTACTATCTAAATATTATTCTGTCTTTTGTCCACTGTCAACTTGAGTTATTTGTGTTTTTATTATTGAATTTCAAGAATTTTTAATATATTCTAAATATCAGCCCCTGGTCAGTTATGAGATTTTCAAATATTTTCTTTCAAACTGTATCATATTTTACAATCCACTTAACAGGACATTTCCAGAGAAAATAGTTTAAGATTAGTAAAATTATCAATTATTCCATTTTTTGGCATCAAGCTTTCTGTGTTGTGTAGAAGTTTTTCCTTTTAGTAGAGTCTGAATATTACTTGTGACTTTTCTACAGTTTTATAACTTTCTTGAGCCTTTACGTTCAAGTTCCATTTTCAGTTAGCTTTTCTATATGTTAAGGGATTCACATGAATAGCTTTTTTAGTGGCTTGAGCTGAGGATGTTTAACTGCTTCAATAATATTTGCTGAAAAGGATATATTAATTCTACTTAATCATGTTCACCTTTGATTAAAATCATTAAAACACAGCACTTATAACCTGAACAAATTCTGCCTTTCTTGCTCTTGTGCTAATTCCCTTCATATGCTGTGACTTCCATTAGTATGAAGTCCCCAAAATGGCACAGACTTGTGCCCCTCTGTGCTTATTTAGGCTGCTTCCCTCTCTTGGTTTTTTATTATTTCTACCACAGTGCTATTTTGTGCCCTCCAGCCACACAGTGAAGTGCTTTGAGGAACTTATTCATCCATGTGCTCCTGCACTGGGAGCCTACCATGTTGAACACCATAAGCACTTGGCTGATATTTGTTGAGGATAACTGAATTGATAGCAGTATTTGTACTTGTCATTTAGTATTTTTTTTTCAAGATAGGGTTTCTCTGTGTAGCCCTGGTTGTCCTGGAACTCACTCTGTAGACCAGGCTCTCATCAAACTCATAGAGATCCCCTGCCTCCCTCCCAAGTGCTGGGATTAAAGACGTGGGCCACCACCACCCAGCAGTATTTTTGAACTTCAAAAACCCTAAGTAAAATGATCCATTTAGTTACATGGCAACATAAAACACTGTAAATTATTTAAACCCAAAAAAGCCAAAGGAAGTAAAGAACAAACATTACAAAGAAATAATTTCCTAAAGATACCCAGAGACTTCTAATTCATTTACAGTAACAATCTTAAAAGAAAGAGACAAAAGAGATGAACGTATCTGTTCTGGTTTCACTCATCATATTTGTAAAGATGAAATAGTTTTAAAGTTGAGACTGAAGATGCCAGGAAAGAACAACATCCTTCCCAATCCACTGAGAAGCTGTAATATACTGCTTCTATATCAGATGAAGAGGAATGTGATAAAATGGCATATATATATATATATATATATATATATGTATGTATGTATGTATGTATATGTGTTGCTTTTGGATAGTTGATAATTTGCCTTATATAAAAATTTCTTATCATATTTCACTAACATTCTGACACATTTAATTTACCTCTCTGATTTGTTCAGTGACCCACTGGTCTATTAGTGTTGGTATCCCTTCAAATTTTATTTGGGGATCTTCTAATTGAGCAGGTCGACCGTTTGAGAGGTCAATCCCTGGGACCACTTACAAAGGAGAAAAAAATTGTAATAGCTCCAACACGAAATTTTGCAAGATATACAAACATTTAATCAATTAAAGCCTTCCAATGCCAAACAATGACCATGAAACTAGAAATGGTAAACCAATGCAGATAAACCTAAAAGTTATTTAGAATTTAATGCAGAAATAGAAAATTAATAAAATGAAGGAATAATAGAAAGGGGAATAAATTAGAGGAAGCAAGGCTGAATAAGAGAAAGGAAAAATAAGAGGAGAGGAGAACAAGATTATGGAGTAAAATGGAAAAGATCAAGAAATTAAAAAAGGAAAGAAAGAGCAAAAACAATCGAAGTCCCTAGTAATAAGAAAATTCAAAAGCACAATTAAATAAAGGGGGATTAAAAATGGACATATTAAAATGACTCCTAGTCTTTCATTATTGCTATCCCCATAAATCAGATCATCTCTGAACCACTATCAGGAGAAGCTTCCTTTGCAGTAGATGGCAATTAGCACTGGCCAATGACAATGGAGTGCTCAGCTCCAAACTAGGCATTCATATCTCATCCCTAGGCACAGGGATCTTTCTGGAAGAGGGGCAGAAAGACTGTAAGAACTAGAGGTAGTAGATAACTTCAACTAAACAGTGTTTTCCAGACACAAAAGGACAGATGCACATATGAACTCACAGAAATCATGACATCACAAGACCTGCAGAGGCTCAGACAGACAAAAGCTTAGCATTAAAGGGAAAAGTGAATGTTTAATCCCATCACTAGATGAGAAACTATTAGCATCTCATCATTACTGGGAAATCTGTAGTCACTTCTGTTGAATGATGCTACCTACTAATGGGCTGATCATGGCAGAGCAGGCCAAGATTGTGCAACAAAAACAAGACTACTGGGGAACAAATACAATAAATCTCAAAGTTGGCTAGCAAGAGTTGGGAGGTTTGAAAGGGTGGTAAGAGAAGCAGTTAAGGGGGGATGAATATGTTCAAAATACATGGTATGAAATCCTCCAAGGATTAAGAAAAAGTAAAAGTATTTTAAGAACGAAAGCATGAGATTTAAAAGAAAATAAGATAAATCTAGCATAGTACCAAAAATAGAGAAAAGAAGGGCAAATGAGGCAAAGAGGTGGGGGAGTGGCCCAGTAATTTAAAAAAACGTTTCCCAGTTACAATAAAACAAAACTATTATTAATAGTGGTGACAAAAAATTCTAGAAATTCTACAGTATTCAAAGATGGTTGCCTGAATCCCAATATGGTGTGTATATGTCTATAATCCCAGCACTCAAGATGCTGAGGTAGGAGAATCAGTTTGAGGCCAGTCTAGGCTGTCACAACCTGTCTCAGTACAAAATAAACAAACAGTGCAATATGAACTTGAACAACTATGCTGAAATTATCAGAGTATTTATAAAACAGCAACAAAGTAAGTAGGGAATTACTGAAGACAAATTTAGATTTGAACAGTTTTCCTGGGTGGAACCACTAGGTTCAAATATATATTCAGGGTTGGGTGACACAACACACAAGTAGGGTGTGTCTAGGGAGATGGCTGAATTGGTAAAGTGCTTGTCATGCAAGTTCAAACCCCGCCCCCCATACCTGTGCCCCCCTCAAAAAAAAATTCCAGGTGTATCATTTGCTTTTCTATTGCTGTCATAAAATGCCATGACCAAAAGTGACTTATGGAAAAGTTGATTTGGGCTTATGGTTCCAGAAGAGTCCATAATGATGGAGGAAGACATGGAAGCAGACAGTTGAAACAAGAAATTGAAGAGATCATATCTTCAAAATGAACCAAAAAAGAGAGAGAGAGAGAGAGAGAGAGAGAGAAAGAGAGAGAGAAAACTGGACGTGGGGCAAAGCTATAAGGTCTCCCCCAGTGATGTACTTTTTCTATCAAGTCTCTACCATTTAAAGGCTCCATAACCTTCCAGTGTCATCAACTAGGGACCAAGTGTTCAAATACATGGGAGATGTCTCTCACTCACACCACCACACTAGGCTGTGGTGGCACATACTTATAAGCACTGGGGAGACAGAATGGGGATCCTGGAGCCAATCGGCCAGTCAGTTTGGCCTAAATGAGGAACCCCAGATCCCAGAGAAATAGCCTGTGTCAAGAAATAAGGTGGCGTGCAACTGAAGAAGACACCATCCTCTGGTCTCCACATGCATACACAGTGCACAAACACATGTAAGTTTGTCATCAAAGTACTGCATAGAAAATACACTTAATAGATACCAGTCATCAAAAAATAATGCCATTAATACAAAAGTAAAATAATCAAGACAATGTGTTGGCCCAAGGATAGACATATATGCATCCCCAGGCAAGAGGACAGAGTATAAACCATTTACTTGTGTGTATAATCAATGATTTGCAACCAAGATGCTAATTTGTTGGGACAAAGAAAAGTCTTTTTCAATATATAGTGTTGAGAAAACCAAATAGCCGCAGGTAAAAGATGAAAGTAAACACTTACCTGAGACCAAACATAAAAAGTGACTCAAAGTAGACTGATGTGTGAGTGTTAAATCCATAGACCTCAGAAGAAAGCAGGCATTAAGACCATACATAAAAAGTGACTCAAAGTGGACTGATGTGTGAGTGTTAAATCCATAGACCTCTCAGAAGAAAGCAGGCATATACATGTAAGTCTTCATGACCTTACATTTGGCAATGTTCTCTTAGATACGCTACCAACAGGAAAAAAGGTACTTTATAGGTTAATGCTCTAGCAGAAATGGTTAATGCTGTTTAGCTTACATTCACCAAAAATAAAAATGAAAGAGTATGATTCAAAAACATACCATAAGTGAAAATCAACCCACAGATAGGGGAAAAATTGCAAACCCTTTTATCTAGTATCTTACATGTAATGTATATAAAGAACTCTGACAAGAATGCCCTTCTATGGTCTTGTGGAACTATATCTTGTTTTGATAACATTTCTTTGGGAGAAACCTTATGATTCCTTATTTTCATTTCTAATCTCCTTTTCAGTGGCAACTTTGGGACCTGTTTTCTCAGTAGCTTTGGTTTCCAGGACCAACCAATACTGGGTTGTTTTGTTTGCCTTGAGTTTGTTTTGCAGTTAGGTCCATGTTAGTAATTAGCCATAATTTGTCAAAATTATTTCACAAGGTAGAACTGTCTGGTCAATTTGCACCTGACGGCCTCCTGCCACCTTTCCCTGGACTATTTCAGGAAGGACTGGACAATGTGACTCTGTACAATTTCTAAGCTGTATATAATGGACAACTCTTAGGAGCTGACTGTGTGGTACCAGAGTGCTAAGCTCAAGAAAATGCAATAGCAGCTGTCACGGCCATGGCTCATTCCTATGATACATGTGGGTAGTCGAGGCAGAATTAGAAGCTCAACATCATATTCAGGTACATCATGAGTTCAAGGTCAGCCTGGCTACATGGGGGGGGGGGGGAGGGAGGAAGAGAGAGAAGGAGAGAGCTACTCCCTCTCTCAAGTCAAGCAAAAGCCTTTTCTAGATGACAAGATAAATGGGATAAAACTCTGGAGGCCATAGGAACTGTCAAGACTGGAAAACTGAAAATCTGGGCCAGATCCTTTCTGATCTTTGTGCTGGTTCTGCTTGCATAGCCTTCCATCTCTGTGAGGTCCTAAAGAACTACTTTCCAGATGAGGTGAAGCTCATCAAGATGTGTCTCACTTGACAATCTCTCAGGCTGGTGGACCCCTAGGCTATATGGGGCAAATATGTCTTCCAGCAAGACCTCATCACCCTCAAGCACTAGAGGTCCACCCAGTAGCTCATCTGCATCAGGAACCTCCAGAGAATCTTACATTAAACACCAGGCACTCTGGTAACCACACCTGAGTTCCTCCCAAGCCTTGGGTACACAGTATCTATGTGAGAAGGCATGTAAGATATGTCTACCATCAAAGAAATGCACACTCCAACTCCAAGGACAACAAACCATTCATAACCATTAGGATTGCTGCCATCAGGGTCAAAGGTGTTGAAGAAGGGGAAACTGGAACTCTGACTGATGCTTGGACTGAAAAAGGCTGTCAGAGTCTTTGAAAGTTAACAGCCACAATATAACTCAGCAGTTCAACTTGGCACCAGGAAAAAATGCTCAGATGAGTGCAGTGGTGGTGATAAAGGTAGTTATAAAAGAGAAATGGTAAGAATAAACAAATGCAAAACTTTAAAGGGTTATGTCAAGACAAATAGCTACAAACTGAATGACTGTACTTACTCAGTTTGAATTGAATGAAAAAGAGAAATAAAAAGAAAGGACATGACAGCTGCTAGGTATGGTGGAGAAACTTTACTGTAGATGAAAGGGAGATGATAGCCAAGGCAGAAACCTCTAGAAGAGTACAGAGTGAATATGACTAGACTGAACCAGGACATGAAGAGGCAGGAGGGGAGAGAGGAAAGAATAGAAGAGCCAGGCCAAGAGGCCATGGAGGATCGGGAGGAAAGGGTAGACCAAAGGGCCAGGTAACCAAAATGATTGGATTACATAGGGAAGGGAATCTGGAGGAGGAAAACCCAGACCAATACCTGAGCTGGAGAAGTTTAAGGTAAGGGACAGGGTATGCCAGCCAGGAGGATTCTGTAACAACTAGGGACTGAGGGATGCTGGCAGAATCTGGCAGCCAGGTCTGCTTTGATATGGTAAGTGGGCACCTCAGCATACTTTTTCCCTTGTTTTGAGACCTAACAAGTATGTAACCCCAGAGCTCACAGATCTACATCTCTGAAGGGAAGGACCCAGTGGAGACCTCCAATTTAGACTCTCTCTCTACATGTCTGCTTGCACCCAGTTGTTCTATGCTGGGAAGCCTCTCTGATGATGACTGGACAACCCATCCTAGCTCTCTAGGCTATCCAGTCTCTGGTTCTTGGCCATCAAGCTTCTTGGCCATCCAGGCTATGTAAGGCATGAGCTCCCTTTCCTGGCATGAGCCTCAAGTTAAACCAAACATTGGCCACTCCCACAAGTTCTGCACCACAAAATATTTTCAATCCATTTTTTTATTCTATAGAATCACATCCAACAGTCAAGGTCAAACCAGATGTGGTGGCTCACATGTTATTCCAGTGTTCAGGAGGCTGAAATGTGAGGACCACCAAGCTCCAGGCCAGGCTGGATTACATAGCAAGACCTTGTCCCCAAAATAAAATTTTACAGGTCTTTGATGTAGTTGAAGACTAGCTAGTTATAGTCTCACAGTTAAGTTTTAAGTTGTTTAGGAATTAAAAGGATGTTCTAGGTCTAAGAAGACGTTTTTAAGTTGATAAAGCAAGTTAGGATGGAAACTGAATTAGGTATAGAACTTTAAATTCATTGAAATAGACAGATAATAGAATATTAATACCAATTGCCAAATATGTATGGTCTGGACATGGGGAATATATGTTATACCTTATAATTTTCATAATTGTGGCTTAATTGTTCTTACTGATTATTATATTGATTATTATAAAGAAAAGTCTTATTATTGGACTAAAAGGAGGAGCTGTTGAGGGGACGAAGATACACCTTAAATTAAAATACAGCATACAGGAGGACAAGGGGGAAGAGGGTAGGAGGGTGGGACCAGGAGGGGGAGGTGGGAGGGGACTATGATTGAGATGTAACTTGAAGAAATAAATAAATGTTAAAAATAATAAAAAAAATTTTAAATGTCATCTGGTTTAAAAACATCTGGGCTAGGTTTTGCACTAGACAATTCATTATCAACAGTCATTGAAATGATGTTCTTGATTCAGGACCAGGTGATGGAAAGGGGCGTAATAGTATTCTTTGATTTCCTAGAACACCTTATTATTACATACACAACAAATATGAAAAAGCAGTGGGAATATGGGAGCCCCTGTACCATCCAGTCACCATAATGAAAACTCCCTTTGTTTGCTATCATTAAATGAAGGTAACTCTAATCTCAACCATGCTCCTTCATCTGATAAGCCCCATATGCTTATATGGGTTGAGAGTCCATTTCTTTTTTTGCCTATCACTGTGGTTCAAGAACTGGTGGTATGGCTTTAGGTGATCCAAAACTTCATGAATTTTAACCAATCCTGGAATTAAGCCTTTTCTTAAAGAAGTAATAGTTCTGTGTGTTATCTATCAGCAGTCTTCCTATGCCCTTTTACCTCCTAGTGAATGTACTGACCATAGAATAGAGATGGTGGACACAGCAAGACGAGGACATTAGGGATGGCTCCCAGGTCTGTGGTCCACCACACGTCCACCTCCAACTCCTCTTGCCAATCATCTCTCAACCTCATCACTCATTTTAGGCACAGGACATTCCTCCTTTCCATCACTGTGTTGCTTTCATCACTCCCTTTACTGAGAAAGGCCGCTTTGGTAACAGCCCCGGAGTCTGCTCTCATGCTGAATCTCTTTCCAGGCTCAAGAGGCCTCAATTCATACCACCCTTTCTAACACTCATGTTCTTCTGTAAGAGACAGCATGGTAATAACATGTTCTTGTCAGAGCACTGACAGCAAACACGAAAGAATTAAGGTGAACTGAATTGTGTCTCACTTTGTACAATTCAAAATTGCCTGGGATGCAACTAGTAAAGTCTTAAGATTTCAGCAATTATTGATTTAAAAAAACAAACGAAACAAAACAAATCCATCTGCTTCAAATTCTAGAAACAATTTTAATGCAAATACTCAGTAGGGCATCTTTTGCATTGCTCCCAAAATTTCATCTCTTTCTGCTGCTGTAGGCATAGATGGCTTAATTCCATTTTGTCTTCTTTGGATCATGACAGAATTCTGTGTATAGGCACAAAAAAGACACGAAAATCAGTCACGTATTAAATGGCAAGATTTTGTCAGTAATTTACTAGTGTATCTTCAAAAAGAAAATACTAAAATCTAAGTCTTAAAACTTCAAAACCTACTTCTGGAACCCCAAATGTTTCAACCCATTAACATTTACAGTGAAGTGATTATCCCCACAGAAAACATTGTTAGCAGGAGAGGGGAAAGAAATATGCTATTAAGTACATACAAGAGTGTATCCAGTCCACCTACAAAAGCTATGCATAATTATTAAGTGAAACTAATAGTCTATCAGAGAAGGAAAAGGAAGTGGATTCAGTACTCAGGGAAACAAAAATGAGTATCAATGTATTAAGAAAAATGGGACCATTTTAACAACTGTGATTGGCTGTGGGAAAAGGAGAAATATAAGTCAAATGAGGTGTATGATGTCAGGGTAAACTGTACTTTCTCCTCCTCTCAGGAAATCCAAATTTATAACAAAGCTATTTTATGACTAAAAAGATACTTACCTCAGAAGACTTATTTATATTAAAACTGGAGTCTTAAACCTTGGAATAGAATGAAACAAACTCTCAAAGATGCTATAGAGTTGATACACCACATAGAAGATTAGGTGGAAGGTTAAATTTCCCTACAGCCATCACTGAGAAGACTGTGGGTTACTGACTGATAGCAGCTTCAGTCACAAGCCTAACAGCAGAGTTTTACAGGAAGCTTGACAACCCGGACTTACCCAGAATCGCCGGCAGTTTTTGTACTTCAAGAAGTAACTGGAACACCTTTCCCTTTCATAGTTATTTTCATCCATACATCTAGTAGAAGCATCAGATTCCTTAAATCGGAAGAGAGTCATCATTTAAAATGTGGAATGTGATCTAAGAAAAACCCAAACACAAAGACTTGTGAAGCTGCTTCCCTTCTGGGCACATGTAGAATGGTTTATTTTTGTTCATTTTAGTGGGTAGATTTATAAAACCCAAATAATACAGCCAACTATTCCAGAAATCACTCAATTTAAAAAGACATCTTTTTTTTCCCAGTCAGGGCAGTTTTCTAAGTATCTGATCACATGAGGTTGAGCCAAAACACTGATTGTGGTCATTTCTTCCAAAAGCTGAAGAATAAGATGCTCTGAGCATTGTTACACAGCAAGCAGTGGAAACCAGCCTCCCAGCTCTCAGTGGCTTTCCTCAATTCTCATTTTGATTTGATGTTTGATCTTAATACTCGTTTTGAGATTCCATGTAAATTACATGAGAAAATGGTCTACATCAAGGCAACCTAAATTAACAGCATTCATCTAGATGCTTTTTTGGCTATCATTCATGCTGTTATGCAAGCATACTATTACATATGCAACTTTAATAGTTATCATTAATGTGACTTCAAAAAGAAAGTTAGCAACACAGGGCTATGAGTTTAAAATGAAGTAGGTACCACTAGTAATTAAACTTAAGCTGTCTGAACTAGAAGCAGATTGGAGGACAAGCTTCAAAGTGCCCCCAGTATGACTATGTGAAGCTATCTAAAATAGTTTCAAATGGGCAGGGAATCTGCTTCACAAAACTAAAAAACATACCTTATCTAAACAATACGTACTTAAATTAAAGCTGTTGAAAATAGAATATACAGACCAATGGATGCAGAGTATATAATGTGTATTTTTGAAAAATCCATACAGGATGGTGAATTCGTGCTCCTCATAGCAACAATATGACTTCTACATTGTATTTCTCAAGAATGGCAAGGTCACACGAAGTGTTGCAAGCTATACCCAATTAATGCCAATAAAAGCTTATTATTTCAATACTATTGGTTTGTAAGATATCTTTGTGAAAACTATTAAGCTTAAAATAAGCTAATCCTGTAGTCAATCTGTGACTGAGCCAGGCTGTCTAAATGACAGATTAAATCATTGCTGCGATTTAAAGCACTGCTTTAAAGATTGCTGCACTGACATGCTAAGACTAAAGATTTTTCTTAGTCTTACATGTGCTTGTCAAGTTTTACAGTGACAATCAAACACTGTTTATTTCACAATTAAGCAAAATGGAGAAAAAAGTTTTTGTTAGCTATATTTTGGTCATTTTAAAATGTTATAGTGAAATAAAATACACTGGCAAGGAATATCTTTTTCACAAAATAATACTTTATTCAATAACTGCATAAGACAGATGCTCACAAAATTAAGATTGGTTTTCCAAAGTTAACACTCATGACAATGAAAAGTGAATCACCCTACCGACAAGCATGGATTTATGTCAGGATCTCTCAGCTTCCGGGTGACCATGGGCATCTTGTCTTCTTACTGAAGGTAGATGGGAGAAAACAGGTCAGAAGGAAATGATCAGAAAATGTCATCAACCCTACAAGCACTTAAAAATTTAATTCTCAAAGTAGAAGGCATTCTGAGGTAAACAATGAAACACAGTGAGTATAAGAAAGCCAAGTTACTGCTTAGTTAACATTCTAAAAAGCAGTAATTCAAAAAACAATGTATTTTTTACTTCAGTACTACCTTCTATTTAAATAATACTTCCCTGAGTTGAAGGAAGTCAGAGAATTACTGCAGTTCAGTAATTTTCCTATTCAAGTCTTAAAAATACAGCTTTACAAAAAGTTTTATCAATTAAAGACACCACATTACCCTAAGAGCCAGTTAGTTACTCCAAGTCAACTCATACACTTTATGAAGAAAGTCTTCAGTCATGGTCAAGGCCAACTGCTCTTCAAACTCCAGTTCTCTTGGGGGAGAGGAGGAGCATAAAAAGCAATAGTGACAATTATTTCAGAATGGTCTTTATTTGTTCTCAACATATTCGGATGGTACTTGAACAGCCACCATCTTTGAAAAATCCCTGAACTTGAGCTTCAGGGGCTGATCTGTCTTACACGCCAAAATCCTGCTATAGTTTAATCATTTTTATACCTAAAAGCAAAGTAGATTTCAGAGAAATAAGACAGTATGTGATGTACACAACTCTACTGAATTAAAAAAATATATGCATGGGTCTTTCTACAGAAATCCAAAGTTGTGTATGAAATGTTACACACAAAAAAAAAAGTTAAACGAAATAATGCATATTCAGGAAAAGTAATTCAAGCCCATAAACTCCTGACAGTGAAAATATTCTGAATCAATGATCACTCAGTACAACTTCTTCTATTCTGAGAAAGATAAGGATGTCTAACCTAAAGGAAACCCAACTGTTTCATGGGATAGAAAGGATGTGATCATTCAGCAGTCCTTTAACTTTCAGTAATCACCAAATAATTATTTCATAATCTTCATTGAAAACATCCAGCCAACAGAAGCATCTTGACAGGAAGGGAACTGAGCACAGAGTCCAACTATATCTAGAAGCCTTTCTTAGAAAGCCAGATTTTACTGGACTGCCTCTTTCTAAGAGAATAGTAGGACTAAGAAAATTTACAACCTTCTCTTTCATATCTGTCCTGTCATATCTTCACACAGCTCCACTTGACTGTTCATACACCATGCATATAATAATCTCAATAACAATCAAATACAAACAGAATTCAAGCTTCGTCCTAATCATGAAGGAGTGCTGTTCTATTTCATTATCATCAGCCAGAAATTCTTTAAAAGTATCTACACAATACAGGCATCAAATTTGCTGCTTCAAGCTATTCTCATTTCATTGATTTTTATTCTGAATCCTAAATACAAGTCACTCTAAACATGGATTTCCGAATGTCACCTCCTTCGTTTGAATTCCTGTGTTAACAGTACAGGAAGAGGAAATGTCAACTTACATGGAGGAGTGAGGCTGAAGGGTAAGATGGAGTGCCCTGCTAAAGAGGTCTTATCTGGTTATTTTTTGAAGGTGCAGGTTTGAACAGCTCTACTACTTCCAATATGGAATTCAGAAAGAAAACCAAAGGTCTGAGGGAAGGCTGCAAACCTACAGCACAACTGAGGCATAACCCTAAAACCTACTCCACAAGGCAAACTGCTTACCAATGGAGCTCCTGATTCCCACTCTCCTCCTAGCTTTGATCCGTAGTAGGGGGAAGGGCACGTTACTGCACAAGTCCAAGACCCCAGGCTGTTTTGATTCTGGTCTGTGTTAAATCCGGAAGCAGAAACACACCCCGCCGTAAACCTGGATGTAGAGGACCAGGGGCAAAAAGTCAAAGTACACAACACAGGGAACTAGGAGGTAGGAGAAGAATCCCGAAGGATGCGACTCCGGGACCTCATCGCCTTCCGGGTTGCTGCTCCACAGTATTCGACGGTGGACAACCGACACAGGTAAACACCACGAAGGAATGGGGGCGGGGGAGGGGAAGTGCCGGGACCCGGAGAGGGCAGAACGGGGAGTGACACAATCCAGGGTGGGTGCTCAGACCTGCATGGGGGTCACCTTCCGCTGCCCCGGCCGGACGAATCGCGTGGCGCGAGCAGCAGCGGCAGGAGTATACCCGCCGCCGGCTTGGCGCCACGAACTAGGGTCGGTCGGCCCACAGCTAAGTGCTGTCCCGGGTCTGCCGAGGAAGGAGGGAGGGGCCGGAGACCACTCACCACAGGCCACCACACCACCCGGTCCGGAGTCCGCTGTAGCTCCAAACACGTCAGTGGCTCACGCAGCAGGACCTTAAGTAGCGCGCACCCCAACGTGCTGCCCCCGCGCCCCCCGCTCCAGCCCGTCCTATCCGCGCTCGCCGCTGCCGGATTGACAGGCGCGCGGGACTCTGCGAGGCGGGGGCGGGCGCTGTTCGCTCCGCCCCCGGGCAGCGGGAGGAGGGCTCGGGCAGGGGGAGTGGGTGGGGCGGCGCGAGGCCCCGCCCTCTCCCCGCCCCACCGCGCCCCCCGCCCTCCAGGCCTGCTCTTAACACTTTAGCCTGACGGGCAGCGGTGCCAGCCAATGGGCCCGCTGGGGCCCGGCGGCGGCCGCACGGACTGGTCGGGCCCAGGGCGGAGCGTGAGGGGGGCGAGCTCCGCGGCGGGCGGGGGCCGGGGCGGGCCTGCGGGCGGGCGCGGGGCGGGGG
>CAJQZJ010032633.1:2956136-2966839 GCA_907164525.1 Lophiomys imhausi | reverse complement strand
GAGCGGGCGGGGGGAGGCGGCGGTGGGCGCGACGTCGGCGGCGGCGGCGGCGGCGGCGGCAGCAGCGGCGGCGGCGGCGGCGGCAGCTGCAAGTTGAGCTGCAGGGGCAGCGCATACACTACAATGGCTGCTGGAAAGAGGCGTAAGGAAACAATTTCCAGGCCCGCCGCGTCCAGCCCGAAATATGAGAAAAAAATTATTAGAAATTCCGCGGGCGGTGTAAAGGCGGCGGACGGGCCGGAGGGAGGATGTTAAAGCCCCGCGGTGAGTTCTCCCGGGGTCCGGGGCGGCGGGGAGGCGTTTAGCGGGAGGAATATCAGGGTTATTTAAATTATGGGACTAGCCGAGGGGGCAGAGGAGCCGCGGCGGCGGCAGGAGGAGGAAAAGTTTGTGCTACTCCCAGCCCCTGCTCAGGACCCCAGAGAGAAAAATAATAATAAAAAATCAAATAAAATCGTGCGGCGGGGCTACGAGGACTCCCGAGGTCTCTACTGACAGGGCAGGGGGCGACGCGACTGGGGGACCCGAAGGTGAGGTCGGTGGGAAAAAAAAAAACCTTTTATTCAGGGTCTGGAAAGTTTGAAAAGTTTTCCTCCTCCTCCTCCTCCTCTCTGGTGCTGTGAATATTGTGACAGCGGCAGCGGCAGCAGCGAGAGCGGAAGACATTAGAGACCCGAAAAATAAGGGAAAAATTAATATAAATTCAGTTTTGAGAGGAAACTCTCCGCATTTTCCACCAAAACATCCCGGGGGAAGGTCGCTTCCCAAAGGGCCTGGCGGAGACCCGGGGTCGGCAATATTTGGGGGGCACTGGGAGTGACTTGGGGTAACTTTGCCCCCTTTTCCAAAGAGGTTTTTCTTTTCTGGAGAAATGCATTTGTTTTTGCCCTCCTGCCCAGGTGGGAGAGCCGAGTCGGGGTGCGGGGTCCGCGGGGCGCCGGACCCAGCCGGGTGGCGGCGGGGGCGTAGGGGGAGGGGGTGCTAAATGAAAGCAGGAGATCGGGACGGAGCAGGGACAGCTTGTTGTCAGTATCATAAACAACCAAAATGGAGGGAGAACTCAGGCATATAACCAAATAAAAATTGTTAAAAAATCGCAAAAAATCCCTAAAAATCCGGGATGCTCCCCCCTTTCTCGCTAAAGGTAAAAGTGTGAACCGCCTTTCCCCTGAAGTCCATTTTGACTTTGCAGGGACCAAGGAGTTAATATTTATTTATTTTTTAAAACTTTCGAAGGGCAAAAGCCTTTTATAACTCCACCGACAATGAGAAAACGTGAAAATCCAATGCAAGAGAAGCAGAGGAAGGGAGGGGGGAGGTGGTAGTGCAGAAACTGCTAAACTTATTGGTAATGTGGACTGATCTGAGATAAGATAAACACTATATTTGCTATTTTATAACTCCCTTTTAGTGATCTTTGCGGGGTTTGCTTTTTTGGGTAGAAAAAAAGTGATGCCATTTTCTTAATAGAGTTAATATGTTTGATTGGAAGAATAAACCTTTCCGGCTTTAGATTGCATTTTCGTCGCATTTATGCCTCAGGTTTTGTTAGTGGCCTCCTCCTTTCTTTAAACTGGGCTCTCCAGAGGAGGGGTAGAAAGGTGCTGTTGCCCAGAGAGACTGGAGGGCAAGACTGGCGAACCTTCTGGGAGGGGTGGGAAGTTGTTTGGTTTCTCCCTTCCTGACACGTTTGCTTCACCTGTTCGCCCTCACTAAGGAATGCTGGACTGAGGTTTTCTGGTTTTCTGTATATAAAAGGATGGTGCCTGTTGCATCACATTGATGTTAGTGAGAAAGTGCTGCTGATGTTGGTTCCACGTGGGATCTGGGACAGAGCAGGGCATTTTAAAGGGACAGCTTCTCTTTTCTTAGGGTTTTCATCACCTACGCAGACTTAGTGTCTGAGGACCAAAGGCAGAGGTGCTGGAAATGTGTGGTGATGGAAGAGCCTTCTCTTTCCATTACTCAAGTGCACCCACGTTTAGGAGTGATGGAGGGAGAGAAGGGATAAACAAGCCCAGCAGAAGATGGATATGTGTGTGGCTTAGTTTTCATCCACGCTGTTCTTTTATGTAACAAGCCCTCCCAGAAACTTTTCATGTTACATTGCTTTGCTCTGGAAGCTGATTTTGGAAGGAATTGTGGAAAAATGGAAATAGTTGAAGGTGTGTGGTGTAATGGTATAGCATTATTGAACAGTTATGAATTCTGTGCAGTGAGATCAAAGAGCCATGTATGCCCATAATGGGGGTTTACAGCCATTTTGTAAAATACCTAATATGCAGTTTGGCTTCAGGTACACTGAGGACTTCTGGTTGCAAATTACAGGCAAAGTAGTAAGCAGTAGACATTTCTGGGGAGGTGGGAGTGGCTCTCATGAAGACCATGGAAAAGTTTACATATGCACTCATTCTTAAAGTCCATCCTATGCATATGTTGTAACATTGCACTTTGAAAATGAAAATTCTTGGAAATCCTGAAACCTATCGATTTGCATCTTTCCAGCTGAAGTGACTTGTAGTTAACAGGAAATGTTTACTGATCATTAGCTGCTATCAGCTCTTGTGTCTTAGACGTCCACAGTATTTTCAAAAGGTAAAATGTGTACATTGTGAGCTGTACTGTATTTATGATTAAGACTAATCTGGAATGGAAACTACTTACATTCAGTTTCCACAGGCATATGGAGTTTGGAAAATAAATCTCTATTTTGCTTTGCTTTTACAATTTATAGAAACGGATCAAAGTTAGAACTGAATATTTAGACTTCTTAGGCAGTGTTCTCTTTTGCCACACTGCATAAAAATTATCATTTTAAAGTCCATTGTGTGTTAGTTCCTGTTTCTAACTGAACTTTTTTCAGCACCTTTCTGTAAATAACTCCATGAAAACACTATCAGTGTCCTGTAAGCACATCATCTTGTGGTTTCCCACTTTGGAAACAACTACAGCTAAGAAGTCACTAAAGAAAACACAGTGTCACAAATCACTACTAAACCATGATGTGTTGGAAAGAGATTAAAAGTATCACTGAAGAAGATAACCCCTCCCTACCATAGTCTTCTATCCAAAGGTTTCAGAATTCCATCATTACTTACAAAACCTCTGAAGTTCATTTTGCATTTTCATTGTGTTTCTGGCTCAAGATAGTTACTTTGACTATGAGTAGTTAGGATTGTGCTTAGAACACATGAGACTTTTGGATGCTGAGCAGTTGCCACTTTGACAAACAAAATACTAATACCAATAAATTCAATGTCAGTAAAAGTCAAGGCAAGTTTTGCTTTTAGTTCTGTTAGCTCATTGAGCTACTTAAGTTGTTTGGGCACTTAAAAATAGGATTCCATTCTTTATTGTCAACCTCATAAGACGTTCTCCTACTAAAGGTTATTCTTTCTCATGTAGAGTGATACAAACTTTGCTTGGGTTTTGTAAAGCCAGCTACTTTTCAAAATTAGAAAATGCACTCAGAATGCCCAGATTAAACCCCGTAACTCTTAGAGTCTTGTTTAGATAGGGAAAGCCACAATAGCTGACTTGAATTGTTTGTATTAAGGTTTTTTTTTTTTTTGATGCCTTAGAAATCCTACCTGTTGAACTTCCTTTGCTGGAAGTCCTATTAAATTATACCAATTTACAGAAATCATCGAAGGCTATCTCATGCTCCATATTTTTTACTTAACTTAAAGTTAGAGAAGCCTTACAGATTAAGAGTCTTATCTGAGACTTAGATGCCCAGTGTTGCTATTCAAAATTCTGAAAAGATTATCTCTGCTGTGATGGATGATTTCGTGTGGGCTAATACTGATAAAACTCCATACCTGTACATTTATTATAATCAAACTTTTTCAATAAACAGACATTTATAGCCAAAGTAGTGAATTTGACTTTGTCAATATAATTTGAAATTATAAGAATGCTGCTTTGTTTTAAGATCAAATATAGGAATTTTCCTTCATTATTAGCATAATCCTGGTTGTTATTACATACATTTTTATATGGTATTCTGGAAGTTTACCTAAAGAATAAATTATTGTTTTCTAAATTAAATGTCATGTTCCTATCATAACTAGGATTTTAAAAGACAGACAACTAAAACCTATGTCCATGACTGTCTTTGAGGGTCACTTCAGTAATCATTTTTCTCAAGTTGTATAATCAAAATGTTCATACTTCTAGGAATACTTTAATATGTATTTGTAATTTTTTTCTTTGGGAGTTTAAGATGTGAAAAATTAACCTGTTACATTTGAGAGGAGAGTTTCAGGAGGAGGAAAGGGTCTGTCAAGCAAAAGCTAAGCAAGTGTGTCTGCTCAGGGTGAGGGGGAGAAGCTGTCTCTTGAGTCCTCAATTTAAGGTGTTTTGGGAACCTGTAAACGTTTTTTCTGAAACACTGGCTGCTTTGAAAGCATGTCAGCCATTGCTTGAAGACAAAGGTGGACCTTTATTTCTTTAGTTTTAACAGGAGTTAATGTAGGCAGCATATTTAAGCAATTAGAAAGTGTTTAGGTGCCCTTAGAAAAGCATTTACAAACAAGTTCAATGCAAGGGCAGGGCACATCGAATTGATGACCTGTGTGCTTCACTGTGATTTCAGAACTCATGAGGAAGAGCTCTTTTCCATCCTCACACAAGGACACTTTACAAGTGATTTATTGCTGCTTTTTTGTAGTCATTTCATTGCTAACTTTTTGAAACTCTCAATCTGAAATCTACTGTTTTACTACTTTTCCTTCACATCAAGGCAACTTTTATATCTCATTTCCCAAATTTAATTTCAGGTTCAATTTGAGAAAGTAAATGAGTATTTCTAGGATATAATTTTTTATGAAAGGTTGGTATGTAGTTATTAACATTTGACCATCATGAGAAATGTATCTGAATAAAAGCCTAGAAGATATTATTACAGAGGCATAGTTTGATTTTTTTACTTTTAAATTTATTGGCCTATCTCCCTGGGGTTTGCATCCTACCTAGTATGTCCTCCTGTCTGTGTTCCCTTCCTACAGGGAAGAGTTGACCAGGATAAGGATATGTTGACCTATCAAAGACATTTGAATGTCTTTATGTTCTGATTTTGTGTATGTATTGGTGTTTGTTGTTCTTTAAGGATTTTACTTTTTGAAAATGCATATCAAGTACAAAAAAACTATAAAACAAATAATATCTAATTTTAAAAAGTGAAATGGTGTGATATTGCATTAAAATTGCTAGTATTTAAAAGTCCCTGAATGTCTTGTAAACAGAGTTACTACAGGATCCTGGTATTAAAACTAACCACAGTATGTGTTGGGAATTTGAGATGGCTACCCATGAAATGTATGCATGTGTAGTAGTGAGTGAACTTCTGCAATTATATCCTAGGTTAATAGGGAAAGCAGTTAACTAAAAATATTCCTTTGCCTTGTTTTTTTTAAGTGGAATCTTTTGCTAATTTAAAATCATAGAAAACCTAGAAATGTGAAGATATTTGAGAACAAAAATGTCGTTTTGATGACTTTTAAATATAAGACTTTTGAACAATGGAAATGTACAACATCACTGTAAACTAAAATGTTCAAAAATAATGATGAGAAACTGGAGAAATAAGAATTTCAGAATAAAATAGTAATTAAAATTTAATTTTAGTTTAAAATTCAACTTATGTGAGTGAAGAATAACTAACTACAAAGCAAAAATCACAAGTTTACCAAAAAAGAAAAAAGAAAGAAAGAAAGAAAAGAAAAAAATTAAAGTGGTACTTTGGGGAATTTTATCAGAGAATATTTTTAGTGCAAATTGCTAAATCTCTAATCACGTTCTAAAACAAGATTTCCAAAGCCTTTGTTCCTTTTCCTTTAAATGTGGATTAAACTAGTGATGATTTGAAATTCATTGTTTAACAAAAGGAAAAGGAGAAAGTCATTTTCTGCTGTTTTAAAAAAGATTTTAAAGAATATTTAATATGTAGTTATGTGAAATGATCTGACAGCCTTACGAATCATTCAAAATTACTTTCCTTGTTGTTTATCAGAAAGCTTAAAATGTCTTTCTTTAGGATAGTAAAATAAATTTTAAAGCCTCATTCTAAGAATAGTTTTGTTCTGTGGATCTTTTAAGGACAACTTGAATAATTTCTTACAGTCTTAATAACACTTTAAAAGCATTTACAAGATGAAAATAAGAGCATTTCACCAATAAGGCTGTTAATTTCCAGAATATTCTAGGTGTATGCTGCTGATTAAAGGCATTTCTCTCTCTCCTTTACTAACTAGCAGTTGATTTTCTGAAGGAGAATGGAAGCCTGCTATTGTGGTATCTGAGGTTGAATTTACCTTTAGCTGGAAAGTGCTGTGGGTGTGCAGGAGCCCTTTCCAGAGGTGAATGATAGAGCCCTGCAGAGTCTTGAGATCCATCTTTGAGAATGAGAGTCTCATTTTAAGCTTTTCAGTTGTTAATATTTAAATTACTGCCCCATACCAGTGTTGGTACATTGCATGTGGGCTATTTACGATTTCCTATGTTATAGTTTCTGAGTCTGAAAATATCCATTCTCAGAGTAAACACTACAATTAAAGAGCTGCCATCTGACTTTTAAAAATATCTGATGTCTTAACAGTAGGCATTAGAATCTTTAAGATACATTTTTTGGAAACTAAAAGTCAGGTTTTAAATGAGGACTATAAATCTTTTGTCTAAGAGGCAGAATCAGAAAGCATTACCCTCAGCTCTATTTCTCTGAAGGTACATCAGTTGACTGTTCTTGATGAAGAGAATTTTAAGAAACCAAAAGTGGAAACTTAAGGTTGTTTAACTTTGCAGGTTCAAAACGGCACCAATTGAATTTTAGTCTGCTAAGTTTCCTCAGTAAATCAGTTTTATTTTCTTGTGTTGTCTTAATGCTATAATCGCATAGCCCAAATTAGTTCTCATCATGCCCAAAGGAATTATAGTAAAAAAAAAAAAAGTTCTATTGTGTCATCTTAAAGCAATGAAGTAGAACAGCATTTGTATAAGAATATCTTCCCTCTCTTAAGTTACCTTTTATATTTTCTAAGTACAATTTCTGGGAGTGTTCCACTCTCAAGAAAAGAAATTAGCTCTTTTACTTTGACATGAAATTTGTCATAAATTTTTAAGTTTATGAAAAAAATTGTTACTTTATGTATTTGGGTAAAACCTACCATATCCTTTGAATAAGCACTGCTGTGTCCAGTCTACCCTACTGTCAGGCAAGCTCAGCCTGACATAAGTTTGCTGTCCTAGTACCGTTAAAATTTCTTAAGTAAATGTTAGAAAATGTTCTTCCCGGGTTTTGGCAATTTGTTATTGTCTGAGGCAATGTAATTGAGTAAATTTCTATCTCGGTTGTGTTTCTCTCCTAATATTAGTATTTTATTTGAAAATTGTTGGTAAACGCATGTGACTTCAGCATTCAAATAGAATTGGACATATGATAAAATGGGTAACCCCAAGAGTGGTGGATGCAGTCCTGATGATGGTTCTTGGAAGAGTTTAGGTCTTTTCAAAGAATAAAAGTCCTGGTGAGTACAACGCACATCCGTGGGACTCAGTGACATCTGTGCTCTTCTTTCTCTTAAAGCCTGCGCATCCTCAGAACCGACACTGCGCAGATAACTGATTTCACTCTGCTCTGTGGAGAACGCATGTGACAGCCTTTCCAATGATTTCTTTCAGACTTCTAAAAAAAAAAGAAAGAAAGAAAAAGGCGTAAGGCATTCCTCAAAAAATGATTTGTCATTAAAAAAATAATTTGTCATGCATCATGTTTTAAAGTTACTGTATGTGAAGCTGTATTGCCATAATCGATTACACAAGTTGAGATGAAAGCAAACCATCAAATAATAAATTCAATTGGACAAAGAAGAGAGATTTAAATATTTATCTGAATAAATTGATTTACTGTTGAAATGACAGAATGTTAATTGCAAGAATTGTTTGTGTTTCTGAATGTTTTTAAGTCCCAGAAGTTTGTAAACAAAGTAATTGTTAAAAAAATAATAATAAAATTAAATTTAATAGTTTGGTGATCTGCAAAAGGTCTTAAGCATTTGTCCTTTGATAGGTAATAAACATATTTTAAATGGCCAAAATTACACCAGAGAATTTGGTGTCTTCAATCATTTTGGTTATTTTTCAGAGAAAAGTGGAAACAGAGCCTAGTGCCCAACTATTGTACAGCTGTTGTGTTGGGAGCTTTAATTATTACATGTTTACTGAGACAATGCTACTTGTGTGTTTTTTAAAAGTACTATTATCAGTGTTTTCTTCAAAAGTCCTTTTGGGGATATTCTAACTTAATTCAGTTTTATTAAAGAAAGCTTTTTGTACTACTTTTATTTCTTAAGTATGCCCCTGTTCTCACAGCATGCTGTTCTTAGAAGAAAGTGCTGTCCTGAATCATTTTTAACTATAGCTCAGGTGATCTCGGCACAGGCACTGTAGGTACAGATGTTCTGCCCCACATTGGCCCAGTGTCATACTTGAATGAAATTATACTCAATTCACCCAGTATTGGTCACTGCAGGAATAGGAGGAGAAAGCAGCGTAGAAGAGAATAACGGATCCCGTTCTGAGGCTGACTCATACTAGCCTTTCTGTAGCCCATGATTCCTCTGCCAGAATTAAAAGGAATGTGTTAATTAAAACCAAAATGCCCGTGTGTCCACACACTTTTTTCCTAATCAGGATTCAGACACACTGGTGTGCTTCCATTGGCATCCAAGTGTGCTTGCTGCTTGGCTCGGCTCCGCTCTCAGTGCTGCCACCCTGTGGACCGCCGCGCTGCTGCACGAGGCACACAGTTGCTGTGTTATCTATCTCTGTGGGGGGGGGCGGGGGTAAGGTTCTGGAGCACTCGTGGAAAAGGGACATGCAGGCTGGGATGACTGTGCCGACAGACGCTGCTGTGTGTACGCTCCGCGTCTGTGTGTGGTGCTGTACTCCAGCTAGGATTTTAGACATTATGCAGCTCAGGAGTACCGTATTCAGCTGCCAAAAATGAAAATTTGGAAAAACTTTAAAGGTAAATGCTGTTGTCAGTCTAAACTGCCATTTCACTAAAATAAAGCAGAGTTGGACTAGTTCTTCAAATGTACCTTGAAACTGGTCAAGTAAGAAAGCAGGGACTCAGATCATGTAAAGATGAGAAATGTCCTAAGATTTTTAATGTTAGCCAAGTTATAATTACAAGTTCTTCCTAGTAAAAGCAAGACCAAAAAAACGATCGAGAGAGAGAGAGAGGGAGAGAGGGGGGAGGGGAGGGAGGGAGAGGGAGAGAGTATTTCAGCTTAAAAGGAAAGGAAACTTAACTGGATTGGTTAAATTATTCTCTGAATCACTGACCAACATGACTTTTATATTATATCACCATCACATTTAAGTATTAATGCTAATAATAAAACACTTGGGTTGGATCACAGCATTATTGATTTGCTTTTACCTGTCTGGTCCCATTTCATTTTCAAAGCAGTCTATGAGTAAGGAAGTACAGACACAGTGAGTGTACAACAAACATTAATAAGCCTCAGTGTGGACAGACTATAAACACTAACGATAAACTAATTACTTAGTAGAAACCTAAGTTACGTCAATACCAAGATTAACATATTTATGAAGGAATAAATATGATACAAAAATTAAAATTTTGGGCTTAACATTTACACTGAGTAACTCAAGCAAGAAAATGTTGTATGAATACTTATTAAGCTATATATATGTATGTGTGTGTATACACATATATGGAATTGATGGAAAATGTATCTGCTTTGTAAGTTAAAGGAGATTTTTAAATATCATAAATCTAAACTTTGTTTTACAGTAAGAATCTAGACACAGTTGTTTAAGACAGGGTTATGGCCAAGCCACCTGATTTCTGAATGATCACCGTTTCTTTCAGAAATTTTGAATGGTTTTGTTTCAGTAAACAATGTAAATCTATATGATAGCAGTGGAAAGTATTGCAAAAGTTGGTTCATTTTAGATACTGAGCTTCTAAGACCAAAATGTACTGCTGGCCTTAAAAGAAACTGTGGTGATGTATGTGCTGTCCCCTGATTGAAGACCAAGCTTAAGAGCTTCACTCTGCAGTGTTTCCCATAGTGGAGGATTGAAAATTGCTTTTATCTCCAAAAATACCATTTTAATTTAAATAATAATAATAATAATAACTGGCATGAAAATGTGATTAAATTTTAAATCAGCTTTTATCCTTTTAAAAGAAGTTTTGTTTTGTTTTTCCAGCCCTGGCTGTCCTGGACTCACTTTTCTCAGACTCACAGACATCCACCTGCCTCAGCCTCCTGAGTGCTGAGATTAAAGGCATGCGCCACCACGCCCATCTAAAAGAAACTTTAAAAAACATTATTGTTCCATCTTGTTCCTTTTCATAGCAACTGCTTCATAAGACTAGATTGGCTGACCTTATTTTAACAAAGCAGTGTATAAACAAGTATACAGATTTATCTAAAATCACAACATTTTACAGTGTTTTAAAATATAGACTGCAACTACAGGGAGCCATGGCACTGCTTAGAATGATAGTTGCCTAACACTGATCCATTCTATAGGGAGACGGAATCAGCTTTGTCTTTGCCTTCCATCCTGACAGCTAAAACTTCATGCATGTGCTAAGTGGGAGCCAAAGTAGGAAGGGTACTCATGCCACTCTTTTAGGATACCTATATTCCCTCATGCCACTCTTA
>CAJQZJ010032633.1:2926599-2948134 GCA_907164525.1 Lophiomys imhausi | reverse complement strand
TTTTCAGTCATTCATAGAGAATGTCCAGATCTGTCAGTTTTCAGTCATTCGTAGAGACTTTCCAGATCTGTCAGTTTTCAGTCATTCATAGAGAATTTCCAGATCTGTCAGTTTTCAGTCACTCATAGAGAATTTCCAGATCTGTCAGTTTTCAGTCACTCATAGAGAATTTCCAAATCTGTCAGTTTTCAGTCACTCATAGAGACTACTGTTTTCTTCATCATCTGTCAGGCCAACAGAGAGCAAGGGGCCCTCCTCTTCCCCTTCTTCCTCTTTTCTATTCATTCAACAAAGAATTGAGTTCCTTCTGTGTTCCATGTTCTAAATACTGAGCATGAAGAGATGGACAGTAAAAGCAGACCCTTGCTCTGATAGAGTTTGAACTCTAGCTGTCCCTGGAGCCAGCTGAAAGCGTTACAAATAGACCCAAGAGTTTCCTTGCCGTTTCTTGTTTCTTCTGAAACCATTGTTTTCTGTCTTCCCCAAGCTGAATCAAACCATACTTCATGCAGAACAACTACCAATCAGTGTCTATCAGTGATTAATTTTGGTTTATTCATATTATCTATGACTTTTTCTACTTCTCATTTATCTAGCTAGTCAAGAATTGGCAGTGTGTTTCTTAACAACTTTAGAAACATCCAAAGTTACATTTAGAATTATACAGATATGAATACATAAAAATGTATATGCTGAGGTCCACATAACATTTCTTTTTTTCATTTATTTATTTATTTTACATATGTGAGTGTTTTTATCTTCATACACCTGGCATCTCAGTATAGATGGTTGTAAGCCACCATGTGGTTGCTGGGAATCGAACTCAGGACCTCTGCAAGAGCAGATAGTGCTCTTAACCACTGAGCCATCTCTCCAGCCACATAACATTTCTTTATGATCAATGCCAGTAAAACTATTTCAGAAGATAAAGAAGACCAATAATGTGGTCAACACATAGAGATATTTATTATAGATTTTGACATCCACTGTGTTGGTATTAAAAGTGACTTTTTGACAAGATGAACCTAATATAAATTTACTTGGTTAAAATCGCATCTAGTTTAGAAATGTCATTTGCAAGGAATAAAAAATAATGTAAAAATAATAAAAATATCATTTAGAAACATATGTCACACATCATCTGTTTGAAAACTAGAAATTGCTTGCTGGTACAACAACCCTCTTCATGGTAGAAATCTTAGTTGGAAATTCACACTTTTCCAGTATTGGGCCCCTGTCTCTCTCCCTGTGACTTCCCTTCGTACTCCATCCCTCTGCCAGTTGACTATGCTGGTTGGGAGTGAGCGCAACACAACTCTGGCCAGCCCTTGCCTTAGCCACAGGGTAACAATGAGTGATTAATAGAGGTGAGGGAGTGATGTCTTTAGCAGCGGTTCTTAATCTGTGAGACATGACCCCTTTGGAAGTTGAACAACCCTTTCACAGGGGTCCCCTAAGATCATTAGAAAACATATTTACATATGATTTATAACAGTAGAAAAATTACAGTTGTGAATTAGCAACAAAAATAATTACGGTTGGTGGTCACCACAAGTGAGAACTATATTAAAGGGTCACAGAGCTAGAAAGATTGAGAACAATTGGGCTATGTAAAAAAGAGGCGCATGTATATGTTTTAAGGGGCATAATTCTCTACCAACCACAGTTAAGCTACAAGCAAAGACAAGTCCATCTCTGAATAGGCAGAAGTGTTGCCCAAGTTACCATTTCATTTCACTCAAAAATCAGTTTTAGTTGTGATTTGGGTTTAACTATGACCACAATTTGGCTTTAGCTGTGACAATTACTGTAAAGTCCAAGATATATCCTGCCTATATACAGACCTGCGATCACAAGCACACTACTTCACCAAATACCGCTTTACTATGTGAATGAGTGCATAAGCCCTTCCTATGAAATGTTCTTTTTGTTTCTCTTTTGACTATGACCTGTAAAAGAGCCTGTACTGAGAGGAGGGGCCAGTCCTTATTTCTGGTTGTTACCATTATTGAAGGAATGTCTGTATGATATGGGAGAGACATACATGTGTCATGACATATGTGGAGGTCAGAGAACAACTTTGTGGAGTTGATTCTCTGCTTCTACCTTTTACATGGTTTTCAGGGACTGAACTCCAGTCATTGGGCTTGCTCAACAAACATCTTCCACTGAGCCATCTAAGCAGCGCTAGTCCTACATATCAGGAGACTGTAGGACAGCACTGATTGCTGAGTAGCACACTGAAAGCCTTGTACATTGAGCTCTCGGGACTTAAGGCAATATAAGTCACTTTGTTTAGCGGGCACAGCACTGTAGGTTAAGTATTCACTCCCATTCATCAAAGGAAAATGTTAAAGAGGAATAAACAAACGTATACATACATACATACATATAATTTTTAAGAGAGAATAGACGTACAACGTCACACTGGTCTGGTAGGATTTGGGCCAGCCCTTATTCTCAGCACTGGCTCATCTTTATGGTTTTCTCCTGTGCTTCTTTGGCCTGAGTCAGAGTGAGAATTTTTGTTGGGGCCTTACCCAAGAAAATCTTGACAAGAGCAGTGTGCAAAGATAAATACCAGAAGGTCACTGTCTAGTATTACCAGAAGGTAATGACCACTCAATTCTGTTTCAGAAAACATAAAGAAGACTGGCTCATTCTCAACAGTCTGAGCATAGGGCCAGCATGCAGGTTTCAGGAGGAAGCTGAGCAAGCACCCATGTTTGGGGCAGTTTGTAATTGATGAGGATAATTTTCAAATTTTCAGTGTTTGGTGACATGACCCTTCACTCATCTAATTGCATAGCTCCAATCTCCAGCTCTTACATTTTGCTTAAAATATAACAAATCTCCTGCAGTTACCCAGCCATTTCTAGTTCCTTCTACCTGGAATACCTGCTCATATATGCCTCACATTTGTTCTTTGCATCACACTTGTCTTGGCTTTGGTGTTAATCAAAATTTTTAAAAAATAGAACTATAATATAGAAATATCAAATGATACATAGTCTGTTTTAAAACTAGACGAAGATGTTCCTGGTAGGACATCTACATGTCTACCAGTGACTATGGGACATCTTTCCTTGGAAGACCATTGCTAAGGAGCACTCAAATGCTTTACGTCCTGCAATAAATGGGCCACAGTCTAAATCCTACCGTAAGCTTAGGGCTTTTCAGTGCTGCAGGTTGAAATGTATTTTTCAAATTTGTTTGCTAAGTTAGCATACAAAGTAATGGGTTTTATTGTGGCAGAAAAATATATTTAATATGCCTTATCTAGCAAGCATCACATTAACCTAGTACATCATCCTACATTGAGTGGAATTGCCAAACACAAAGCCAGTTTTATAATGAGGTATTGAACCTCATTGGCCAAATACTGAAAGTAAAGTCACAGGGTTGTATGTGTGCACCTTTGCAGAAGTCTGACATTAAAAAAGAAATCAAATTAAATGCTCATTGGAAGTCCAAGACCATCAGTATTTAAAACAGCAGTGTAGAAGCTGCACTGTGAAGCCGCAGCAGACCCTTCCTTGGAATTTAATAAATGGAACGTGTCCTAGGACTATTTATTATCCACAGGTCTCAATTCCAGTTAGAGTGTATTCCTGGAGCCTTTAAATCATGTGCTATGATATGCCAGTTCCTAAGCAACAGGTGAGCCTCACTGGCTCCTCCAAGTAGAACAGCTGAGAATGTGGCTCCAAAGCCATTTAGATATGTGTCCTTCCTACTCAGGGCTGAAGGCCACACAGCTACACTGGATTTCCTCATATTGTCTCCCCCTCTGGATGGGAAAGAGAGATTTTTAGTCATATTGAGCCATTGCTCTTATAAAGATTCCAGCTTGTCCATTCTTAGACAATTTTCTCTTGAGATTTCGGTAAATTCACCTGGAGATTTGCTTTTCTCTTCATTGATATTTTCAGTACAAGAACTGCCATTCTGTTTTCTCATAGATTTATTGAGGGGTAATTGGTGTTCATAAAGTGGACAGATGTGAAGCATGCAGTGTACCATTTAGACCCCCGTGAGGCCATTGCTGCATCACATACTAAGCATTCTACCATTCCTGCTGACTTATGTACAGCTTTTGTGATCAATCTGTCCCTGTCTACCTCCTGTCCTCTCATTGTAGTGTGTTTCACATTCCCACATTCCTGTTAGACATCTGTTAATATGAATGAAACCATACAATATGTATCTTTTCTAGCCTGACTTGTTTCAACAAGCATAATTAACTATTTGAGATTTATTCCTGTTTCTACAAATGTCCCTTGTTCATTCCTATTTCTACTTACTAGCAGATTGTGTCCACATTGATAGGCATTTGGGCTATATTTAATTTTGACCATTAAAAAAAGCTGCTTTGGATATTCATGCATAAGTCTTTGCAAAGATGTATATTTTCATCTCTGGGGTAAGTAGATGGAAATGAGATGACTGTCACATGGCAGGCTCATGTTTGACTTTTTAAGAAGCCACAACTGTTCTCAAAGTGAATTGCATCATTGTTACCTTCTCATTGATGGGTGTGCCCACTGTGTAATACAGTTTCAGAAAGGCCCATTGCACAATAGCGGCCCAGCCTAGTCAGCCACTTGTGACTGATGGAGTGATCTCACTGCTGTTAATTTGCATTTCCCTTATACCCAGTGATGCCAAGCATCTATTCATGTAGGGTTAGTTTTTGCCATTTATATACTTTCTTTCTAAAACATATATTTTTATTTACAAATATTTGTGTATATGTTTATGTATGAGTATGTGCATGTGAGTGCAGGTGCCCACCAAGGTCAGAAGAGGGCACCAGAGTCCCAGGAACTGGAGTTACAGGCAGTTGTGAGCCACTTCATATGGATGGGAATCAGTCCCAAATTCTTTGGAAGAGCAGCAAATACTCTAACATCTGAGACATCTCTCCAGCCCCTACTTATGTATTTTCATGAGGAAAATACCTGTTTCTGTCCTTTTTTATTCATTTTTAATTACATTATTATCGTTGAGTTTTGGACATTCTTTTTCTAGGTACAGGTTCTTTATCAGACAGAGACTCTGTAAATGTTCTGTGTGTCCTCTAGCATCCTAGCTTTCCCTTTACTTAGTGATGTCTTTTGAAGATTATTTTTAACTTTTGCTGAAATCCAGTTTATCAATTTGCTATTTTAAGGGTTGTGCTTTTGTTACTGAAAATAAATTTCCTACTACTCACAGGTACTTTTATTTCTAATATTTTCTTCTAAAAATTTAAGAGCTTGGGTTTTATACGGATTAGATCTTACATTTAAGTCCATGATCCATCCCATAGTAAAGTTCTGTAAATGGTTTGAGGTATGACTCAGGGTGCATTTCTTAGTATATGGACATCAAACATTTCCAGGAGCATTTGTTGAAAACTTTCTTTTTGGTAAAAATAAAACTTTCTAAGTATAGAAATAAGACATTTATATAATATAGAAGAGTATTTAGTCTTTATGTGATCAACCTTTTATTTATGAGTTGCCTAAGTACATGAAAGGGTTTGAGTGTGATGATGTGGGTTTTATAATACATACTTTACAAAGTTGCAGTATAGATTACACACTGATTCCATGTGCCACTGGTTAAAATTTCTCTCATTGTGGCCTGAAAGATGCCTTGGCAGATATTTCTCCTAAAGACCTGAGTTTTTTCCTAGCACCCATATTGGGCAGCTAACAACTGCCAGTAGTAACACCAGCTCTGTGGGGGAGTGAGTGCCCTGGGGATACCTGCACCACAATTAAAAATAATAAAAATAAATATTAAAATTAACATTGTTTTCCAATGTGGCGTGATATATTCAATTCTTTTTTAGGTTTTTCGAGACAGGGTTTCTCTTTGTATCCTTGACTGTCCTGGACTCACTTTGTAGACCAGGCTGGCCTTGAACTCACAGAGATCCACCTTACTCTGCCTCCTGAGTGGTGGGATTAAAGGTGTGCGCCACAACACCCAGCAATTACAGACAGCTGTGAACTGCATGTGGGTGCTGGGATTTGAACCTGGGTCCTTTGGAAGAGCAGTCAGTGCTCTTAACTGCTAAGCCATCTCTCCAGCCCCTATATTCAATTCTTTAGCTGCTCTTTTCCATGTAATTTCGTGATCTTAAGCTTGGTAGGGCTTTTTGTTGTTGTTTTGGTCCTTTTTTTTTTTTTTTGGAGACAGGTTTTCACTGTGTAGCCATAGCTGTCCTAGAACTCACTTTATAGACCAAGCTGGGCTCGAACTCATAGAGATCTGCCTGCCTTTGCCTCCTGAGTGCTGGGAATAAAGGCGTGTGCTACCACCACCCAGTAAAACTTGGTAGATTTTAATAGCTGTGTATTTATTCTGTCACATATATACTGACTTCCATCCATTTTATGAAACATTATCAATTTTATTCTTAAAATATATTTTGACTTTATGCTTAAGTCCTCTCTGTTTTGCTTTAACTTTTAAAAACAAATTATCAAGTCCATGTAATTGGATTTTAAAGAACTTCATGCATTTCTACAAGGTATTCCAGGAAAGAGTCAACAGTTTAGTCTTACCAGCAGTAACTAAGAGATTGAGTTCTTTATAGAAAGTTGTCTGTTTGTATCTCTAGGTACGATACCATTAGGAAGTGTTACCTTTAATTTTGTATCAATATACAAAGATCTATTCAAATGTGGCTAAATATACTCTTAATTTTGTATCAATATACAAAGATCAATGCCTATGCGGCCCAATACAATCTTAATATTGCGTCCATATACAAGGGTCAATACCATTGTGGCCAACTATAATCTTAGTTTTGTATCAATATACAAATATCAATACTGACGTAGACCAATACAATCTTATTTTTGCACAATAAACAATGGTCAATACCACTTTAGCCAAATATACTATTAATTTTGTATCAATATACAAGGGTATAAGGGCATATTCAATAATGTGACCTTTCTTCTTGATCCTTCCTGTGCTGTGTCTCGATTTTTCTCAAGTCCGTGCTCAGCTCTCTGAGGTGGTTGAAGAATAGACAGCTTGAGTCTCATAGCTAAATTTTGAGTTGTTTAGGAATCAAGAGGGCGTTCTAGATCTAAGAAGATGGTTATAATAGTGATGCAAGTTAGTATGAAAACTAAGTCAGTTATAGAACTTTAAACTCATGGAGATGGTTAGAAGGTAGAAGGTTAAAGTCAGGGGCCAAATATGTATGAACTGGACATTGGGAAGGTATACTGGGCCATTTAACTCTCATAAATGTGGCATATTTAATTCTGCTGTTTTTGTATAGAATTTACTGTTATAAGAGAAAGAACCATTTGTTGGAATGAAAAGAGAAGCTGTTGGGGGGGAAGAGGGTGGAAGGGTGGGACAGGAAGGGGGAATAGGGAAGGGTTTGCGACTGAGATGTAACTTGAAAAAAAAATAAAGTACTTATTAAAAAAAAAGAAAGTTGTCTGTTTGATGAAACTGGGGGGTGTCCTGGTTCCTCCTGTTCTTCCTCGGTCTACTACCTTGCTCTTTATTCTTAAGCTACAAACAGGACCCTTCTGTTCAGCCCTGGCCAATGTGAGGAAATGGAATTTCTTCATTCTAGGACAAGAAAAGATCAGCAAGTGAACATACATATACCCCCTTGTCAGCTAGAGAAGCAGGAATTCTTACTCCAAACTGACGCGTCTTCTCTGTGTCCCATTCTGGTTGTTGTTCTAGAAGTCCTCACTGCTTTCCACAACTCCTTCCCTACGTTCTGATCACACTCAGACACACCCAGCTTCCTGATCTTTTTGGTAACTATGTCTTCTTCCTTTTCCTCCCCTACTTCCCCTTCTGGGATGGTTAGTGTTAGTTATTAACAAGACCTGGAATCACCTAGGAGGTAAGCCTCTGAGCACATCTGTGAGGAGTTATGTACCCTCTGGCCATGCTTGTGGGACATCACGTTGCTTGGGTAATTGAGGTGGGAAGAGCATCCTAAACGTGGATGGCACACCATTCCCTGGCTTGGGTCCTAGAGTATATAAAAAGAAGGAGTGATGGGTACAAGCAGTCATGGCTAGCTGCCTCCCGACTGTGGGTGTCGTGGACCAACTGGTTCCAGCTCCTGCTGACTTCCCTGTGTGATGGACTGTGTACCCTCACACTAAAACAAACCACCCCAAGTAATACTATCAAGGTATCTTATCACGTCAATAGAAAAGAAACTAAAACATCTTCCCTCTTTTCCTCCCCCCTCTTCTCCCTCATTTTCCCCTCCCTTCTTGCCCCTCTCCCCCTTTTCCTTATTGTCCCTCTCTTCTCTCCTTTTCCCTCTTCCCTTCTCTCTCTTCTGTTGTTAAATGCTTCTAAAGAAAGCATCATGTTGCTGGAAGCCCTTTGCCACCAAGTGGCCAGGCCTCTTTTATATTTTCCTGCTGCCTCTCCTCTCATTCTTACTCCCCCAGCCCCTGCCACCCATAGTTTTTATTGCTAAAATCAGGGTCTTTCTGCCCAAATGGATATTGCTGGGCAGTGTTGTGGGTGGGTCTGCGGCTCTTAGTGGCATTATTTTTTAGTTTTACCACCTTTTCTTTCCTTTCTTCCTTCCATGGAAAATTCTGTCATTTTATCTCCTAGTGGTAGTCTTTGATATACATTTGGTTTGAGTGTGTCTGAGAATAGGCTGCACTACCTTTGGGTCCCCTTCTCTTACTGCTTTGCAAATACCAACACAGAAGCAGTCTTTCTTCTGGGAAATGTTCCTTTTACTGCTTGTCACCTTGTCTTTGGACTGCTACTCTGGTCATCTTTCACTCAAGAGAACGTGCTCTCCTTTCCTCCTGTGTCGCCTAGCATTTCTTGTTCCCAGTGGTTTCATTGTGTCTGTATTCTCCAGAGTCTCCAAGTCTTCATTAGTACGGCCATGTGGACATCCCCACAGCATGGGAGCTGTACTGTATTTGTTTCAGTCCTGCAACATTACGCTATAATCAGAGCTCATCAAACCACCAGTAACTTTTGGTTTCGAGTCTCAGGCAGTCAGTCTCTGGATGCACGCACCTTTTGAGGGGGAGACTCTTTTTTAAGGGAGCATTCTTCAAGGCAAGTCATGAGAAATGAATAGTATTCTTTTCCTCCTGGGACTTCCTATGGCACTTGTACTGGATAATACTGTTCCTCACAGATCTCACCATCACCACCTCATGGCAATGTTTATTAACTGGACAAATGATAGCCACAACTAGTTTGCATACTCCCACAGAGCAGATATCATATATGATCAGTGCTGTGTATAATAGGTGTTGGTAATACTTACTAAGTCAGTGTCAGATACTCCTCTGTGGCTGTATAGAATGGTAACTATAGAACTGGGCATTGACCCTCGTTTCCAGATAGGAAGATAGTTTTCTGTATAGAACTTGGGGCCTCCCTTTTCTGGCTTGATTATGCTCCTAGAGGTCCATCTTCATAATTTTCAACCATGGGATACCAACGCTGACTGCACACGTGGTATATACTTCAGAACACATTTTGATTTTTCTTCCTATATTGTTGAATGTAGAGCTGGCCCAAGGAACTCACTTAGAACACATAGCAGTCGTGGGATGAGCTGAGGAAGGGGCTTGTACCCTTGTTCTGCCTCTTCCCGTGGCCATCAGCAGTTTGTATCCTTTTTTAGATCACTCACGGGGCACAGTTTCTCCTTAGTCTTTGCTCAGAACAAGAAAGATGTGACAAAAGACTTTTTTTTGAAAATGTTATGGAGAAGACTGGATGTGTTTAGAATACATAAAAAGAAAATGAATGATCAATTTGAAAAATACCAGGAAACTCATATTAACAGCGGAATAAAATACAAACAATCTAGATAAGTGTGATTTGGGCACAATATGTAAGTTATAGATATTCATTTGTTTACTTTTCGCTCTCTAATATATTATGAATATTTTTGTTTTACATTTGCTTCTAACAAGATTTAAGATTGACTCCCCCTCCAATAAAGTACAAAGAATAAGTGATAATGAATTAAAAAAAATCTGGTTCATATGCCACTAACTAGATCAAGTCTGACTTTTGGAATTTCAAACTAATTCTTCTTTTCTTCCTAGGTTTCCTCTCGGTGCTGCCTTGATGGTATTGGGTGCCCAGAATGCTTCATTCTGTGATGGTGTATTAATAAGGTGGCCTTACTAGACTTTGGAACAGGGCCTCAGGTAGGTGGCTTTCATCATTATATGGCATGATTTTCAAAGTAACCAGTTATTCCAGATCCTTAGTTATGTAAACTGTAATAGTAAAAGCTTTGAAAAGCATGCCATATAATAAGCATGCCACTTAGGATCTCGGGTCTTACCAGTGTGCACTGATCTGCAGTAAAATGTGGCCAGTAGGAGGCAAAGAGCAGCTGTCTTGCTTCAGAGCATATAGCTTCTGTAAAGCTTGTTTGTTTCTCTTCTCAGAGAGCCCACAGGTGAGCTCACAAGCTCTTATTCCTGTGAACATCACTGAGTTTATAAACTACCCCATGGACCACTGTGTTAGTGTGCTGAGAGGATCTTAACTATGGGCAAGTGGAGAAGCAGATTAGATCTGCTCCCAGGGATGGAGCAGATGCTAGAGTACAGAGCCCAGTTTGAACAGAGCAGCTTCCTACCATTGCTGGGAAGAGGACACACAAAAACATCTAGATTTCCCACTGTAGTTATAACTCAGTGGTACAGAATCGAGATATAGTGATACTTGGAAACCCATGCACACATGCTTTTGAGCCAGGTAAGTCTGTCAGTGTGACCTCCAGCATAAGGCCTGGAGTTTAGAGGCCAGGACCCTGTGGACAGAGCCCCTGGGGAGACTAGGCCTTGATCTGAGAACTAAACAGTGCCTCATAGAAACATGAAGAGAACTTAACAATTAAATTAAAGGGACATAAATTTTATGGAAAATAAAATCAAGTTAGCATAATATTTTAGATATTTTTAATAAAATTGTTAATAGTTTTATGGGTTATCTTTTAAACTGTTATTAATGAAGCTATTTTTCTTAATCATATGGGCTTTTTAGTTTTGTTTATATTTTGAAAATTTAATACATGTACACAATGTATCATATCATATCCACCTATCACCCCCCAATTCGAGTTCATCCCAGGACTTTGAATCACATCTCCCTCCCTTCTTTATGTCCTTTTAGAATTATTTTCTATTTAATCCACTGAGTCCAATTCATGTGAAGCTATTTCTAGTAGCTGGAAAAACGAAAAATACTTACTTTTTCTGAACCGCACTCTTTTATACAAATTTTACCATTTTTTACTTCCCTGTGTTGTAATCAGTTAATTTTTTCCAGTGTCATCCTCATATCGTAATCTTATATGAGGCATAGTCTCTTTAAAGGATTTGGAATGTTGCTTTGTATGATTTTCCTTCCCATAATAAGTTAATTGTGGCCAGTACAGGGCATGAGTGCTTATGGGGTTGCTTGAACAGAACATCTGAAGACAGTTTCTGGAATGCCCACCAGTTAGTCTCCAAGCCTGTCTGCTCTGAATAGCACGTGTCTGTGTCCCCAATAGCATGTGCCTGTGTCCCCTGCTTTCAGGCTGCTTGCTGGGATGTGGAAGCTGTGTGGCTCTCAGATGGCTGTACTGGGCGCCTCAGTTCCTACCCTTCTGCCAAAGCACACTAACCAAATAACTGTACTGAGGTGTTTTCTGATATTGCTTTGTTTCCTGAAATCCTACTACAGTTCTTTTCAACAAATATTCATCAGCTAGAGCCAGGTGTGGTAGCACACATCTTTAATCCCAGCACCGGGAGGCAGAGGCAGGCAGATCTCTGTGAGTTCAAGGCCAGCCTGGTCTACAAAGTGAGTCCAGGACAGCCTGGGCTATTACATAGAGAAACCCTGTCTGGGTTATTTATTTATCAGATTACTGCTACATGACAGGATGCTGGCTAGGTGCTGGGCATACAAAGATAACTATTGGGATCTAGAGTAAAGGATTCAGTCACAGAGAGATGGTTTTCAAGTAGATTGGTCAAGGAATACAACTATCATGTCTCTTTTTTTTTTCCTCTTTATTTTTTATTTCTTCAAGTTACATCTCAATTGCAATCCCCTCCCTACTACTCCCTCCAGTCCCCTCCTCCCACCCTCTTCCACCTCAACCCACCCATCCCCTTCCTTTTTTTTTAAGTTTAAGGTATATCTTTTTCTCCCCAACAGCTCCCCCTTTCAGTCTAACAAATGGCTCTTTCTCTTATAATAATAAATACAATATAAAACAACAGAGGTAATTAGGCCACAATTATGAGAGTTATATGGCTTAGCATACATTCCCAATGTCCAGTCCATATGTATTTGGCACCTGACTTTAATATTCTACTATCTAACCATCTCCATGAGTTTAAAGTTCTATATCTAACTCAGTCTTCATACTAACTTGCATCACAATTTTAAAAAACATCTTCTTAGATCCATAACACTCTCCTGATTCCTAAACAACTCAAAATTTAATTATGAGACTCTAGCTATCTATTCTTCAACCACCTCAGAGACCTGAGAGGGATAAATATATCTGATTATATAGGGAGTGCAGGGCCTGCAGCTTCCAAAACTAAGAAATGACATACCAGTGGCTGCCTAGAAAGTTCCCATTTCCTCTCCATACATTATAGCATCGATCTTCAGTCATTTGGCCCTGTTTTTCTGACAGACATTGATTGTAGAGCAGGAATTATGAAGGACTTGCCTACCCTGTCTTGGCAGAGCTAGGTTGTCGACTTACCTGCTTCAACAAAAAGCCCAGAATAGCTAAATCAATCCTTTACAATAAAAAAACATCTGGAGGTATCACCATCCCAGATTTCAAGCTGTACTGCAGAGCAATAGTAGTAAAAACAGCATGGTATTGGTATAGAAACAGACCAGTAGATCAATGGAATCGAATTGAAGATCCAGAAATAGACCCACACACTTATGGCCACCTAATTTTTGACCAAAACGGCACAATGGAAGAAGGACAGCATCTTCAACAAATGGTGCTGGTCCAACTGGATGTCCACTTGTAAAAGAATGAAATTAGACCCATACTTATCACCTTGTACAAAACTTAAGTCCAAGTGGATCAAAGACCTTAACATAAGGCCAGCCACACTAAATCTAATAGAAGAGAAAGTGGGAAAAACCATCGAACTCATCAGCACAGGTGACAACTTCCTGAACAGAACACCAACAGCTCAGGACCTAAGATCAACAATGAATAAATGGGACCTCATGAAACTGCAAAGCTTCTGTAAGGCAAAGGACACTGTCACTCGAACAAAATGGCAGCCTACAGACTGGGAGAAAATCTTCACCAACCCCACATCTGACAGAGGGCTAATATCCAAAATCTACAAAGAACTCAAGAAATTAAATGCGAAGAAACCAAATAATTCTATCATGTCACTTGATGATGCTGTTCAAACTAATCCTGTTTATCTCAGTGATGTTTCCACATAACAAGAAGTTTTTTTCTGGGTGTAATTTTGTCCTTGACAGCCACACTGTATAGCACAGGATGGACAGGCTGGCGGCAGCTGCAGAGCCTTCCCTGAGCACTGGACTGTATGTCCATTCATTTTCCTCTCCCTTGAGCACCAGCATGCAGCTAGGGCAGTACTTAGGCCTCTTCGTACTGCACGGGCTGACATTTATAGGGCGTGCTACTTTTAGATAGCTTGAAACTGATTTTCCACAAGAACCTTTGTAACTAAATAAGATTTTTGCTTAGCACTTTTCTTACATTCTGTCTGATGTCTACCTTTTCCTGAGCTCATCCACGGATTTGGCGGATTTGGTGTGAGTGCCTAAGTGTTCTGTTTCAGTGATTTGAGTTGGGGTCAGTAACCACTCATTCTAGAAGGCATGCCCTAAATGTTTAAGGACTTCAGTGTGTTATAGTAGCTGAACTCAGACATCCTGGTGATTCCCCAGCAGCTCACACGTTAGTGGTAGTAAGAATGAGCTCATCACAAGTTAGGAATGCGACCTGTGGGCTTTCTCCTTTCTAGTGTAGCTGCAAAGGAAATATGGAGATGTTTTGTGCATTTTTTTTAAGACTGTCTTTGCCTGTGTGCCAGGATCTTTGCTTTTAGTATATCAGAATCCAGTCTTTTGTTTGATTGTTTCTCTGTGTATCCCTGGCTGTCCTGGACTCTCTTTGTAGACCAAGCTGTCCTTGAACTCACAGAGATCCTCATGCCTCTGCCTCCTGAGTGCTGGGAACAGACAGCAGTTCACAGCTGCCTGTAACCACGCCCTGCAGTCACAGCTTGGAACTGCCATGTGGGTGCTGGGATTTGAACCCAGGTCTTTTGGAAGAGCAGCCAGTGCTCTTAACCACTGAGCCATCTCTTCAGCGCTGTTTTTTGCATTTTTAGAGGCCCAGAAAATCCTCTAAAAGTGTCAGTAGTGTTGATTAAGCACTCTGACTTTGCACTGTTGTATTGGCAGTTATCTCTTCTTGCTCACCATTGTTACTACCCTTTTCACTATTCCCCTTTTGTTTCCTGTTTGCACACAAATTGATAAGTGCCAAGTGTACTCTGTGTGCCTTGGTTTTCATTTTCATAAAGATGTACAGTCATAGAGGTTCTCCCACACACATTTGACATAAATGCTGACTCCTGAGTTACAGCTCATTAGTCCTCTTTACCTCACTGGCCTTTTTGCGTCATAGCAAAAATAATCAAGGAAGTGTTTGTGAATTTGAAAATCATATTTGTTTGCGGTGTCCATATTCCTGGGTGGCTGGTATTCTATGTGGGCCCTCTAGAGCTTGTAGAATCAGACAGTGAGCATTGAAGACTCATGGTGGAGTTTCTGGGAACTCTGGAGTGCCAACTTTGAATTCTGTAGACATTCCTTTACCTGTTCTTATATAACAAAAAGATGAGCCTTTTCCTTCACTTCTCTAATTTTTTATTTTATATTAAACATAAGATGGTTCTAGATATAATTAGGGCTAATTTTGTGGTAAAGTTGAAAAAGATCCTAGAACATTTTAACAAATTATTCAAAATAAATAGAAAAAAATCAAATATAGAAATTTTTCAAAAGGCACCCTTAATTTTATTGATTATTTAACTGACATCTAATGTAGGAAAATAAGTCCTGGGGTCTTGCTCAAGTCTCAGTACTGAGTTCTTGAGGACCCAAAATTCAGGTGAGTGAAGTACACATCTTGGCCATGCTTCCTGCTTCGCAATGGGCTTTCTGCTCCTCTGTTCTCTGTAGATATCACTAACTCCACCCAAGAGTCTTGCCATCTTTTCTGCTTTGGGCCAGGTAGCACAAGTACCAGGCATGTTTTCACTATAAGAATTTTTATTAAGAGTGGGGCTGGATTGATGTTGTCTACTCATGCCAGTTAATTCTGTAAAAATACCATCAGTTAGAGCATGCTGGCAGCAAAATGAATGTTTTGGATAGCTAAAATATTAAGTGCTAGTATTTATCTTGGACTAGAATATGTATTTGTTGTCTTCTGTCTGCTATGATGATGAGCAAGCTTGCGGGTCATTATGTTAGTGGTGAGCACTTACTCTGTTTTAATCTTTCTTGTTCATTCAACAGTTACTTTACTGTCATTTATGGGAAACAGCAGTGAATAAAACTGGCCTGACCCTGCCCCGAGCTGCCTACAGTTGATTGTTCATTCTCTAAAGGTCTTTTTTTTTTTGCTTGCTTGATTTTTACGTTTGTTTTCTCTTTTTAATTTTCTATTTTTGACAGTCTAATATATGTATAGAATGCATTTTTATCATACTCATCCCTTTATCCTTTCTTAAGTTTTGTAATTGCAAGATAGTTTTTTTTCTTTATTCACAAGGGACTCTATAGACTTGAGAGCTGACTGATCAATGATGTTTTAAAGCTGTGTTCATAATATGCCTTCACCAAAGTTGTATTCAGTTATGGAATCTAGTTCATGTCCTTCGTATTATTCAAGATTCTATTAGTGTTCTGTACATGCAAAGCATTATCACTGCTAAGTTTCCTTCTGTGATCACCCTATTAGAAAATGTTTTAAGCACACGTTGGTATTTTTCTGAACTGTGAACTAATGGTTTGTTGTGATTAGTATAAGGGAGAGCAAAGCTTTGGTGACTTAGCAAAATCTGTTTGACTTTTAGAAGTGAAAAAAAAATATTAATGCAGGTAAGTGTTGTTCAGAATTCACAACTGTTAGCAGAAGAACTCTGAGAACCACAGAACTTAAAATAAGAAAACTGTTTCGATGTAGACCTGTCCTTTGGCTGACATCTCATAGAAATTAATTTCAGTAGATCATCTGATGTGCAGTGTCTTTGCTTGTTGTTTTCCTTCATGAGCCACTGTTTCCTAAGAACAAAATAAAACATAAGAAGATGAACCTTTGTTCCCAAGCATATAGTCTTCCCTCTAACTACTGCTTCTGTTGATGCAGAATCACCTTTGGAGTAGAGGATAGAGGATGTGTATCTGCTTGGGTGTCATCAGAAGCTGGGGTGCATGCTGAAACAGTTCACTGTAGAGCAGTGTAGAGCGGGTGTGTGTAGAATCTGCCTTCCTTTACAGTTCCTCAGACACGTGCAAAGTGGAATCCCCATCATTCCAAAATGTAACTAGTCTTTGATAAGTTATTTTAACTAGAACATGAAGAAAAAAAAAAAAGCATGAACATAAGCTGCAATGAGACCTCCCCTACCCACCCTGGGCCCATAAAAGAGAATACACGGATAAGCATAGTTAACATTTTAGTTAGGATTACATTTGTTTTTTATGTTTATTCTGTCAATCCAAATAATTCTAATCAACTCCTCATTTCCTTTGTCTTGGGAACTAATGAGGAGTTCTTTGAAATTATTTGGCAACTAATAAAAATTTAAAGTAGGATACAGTTTAGAGAAATTAACAATAATTTGGCAGTTATGTTTTAAAGTAAACTAAATTATGTGATAGCTTTATTTACAGTTTTATTTCTGAGAATAAGATATACAGTAGGGGTAATTTGTAGACAATTATATTTATGTACTATTTGAAATACTTAGCTGCTGAAGCCTTTCTGTTATAAAATGCCATCGCACAAGTAAGCATAGATAGAATTTTGTGAACGTATTTGTCAGGCAGTATAATTTATAACAAAAAATACACAAATTTATTATTTCCTAGTCAACTTTATTTTTAGATTTAATTCTGCTCAAATCATCAATTCTGAATTGCTAATTATTTCAATGCTTAATTAAATTATTTAAAATTTACCTTGCAAATTGCCTTTTAAACTGTTTGTTTTGTTTTTTTGTTTAATTCTTCCTTTTGGAAATTGTATTTGGCAGTTCCCATAGAAGAAGGATAGCACTAAACCTTCTTCTAATCCCTTAAGTGTAGTGGCAGGATTTGTCCACATGCAGGTTGGTTTGCTAGCCTGCCCTTGTCATAGATCACAGCACAGTATGAATGGTGACCACCAGGTGCCACCACGTAGCTCAGTGACAGTGGTGATAGGTGCGACCATCTCGGGTCATTGACTGCAGGGACGAGATAAAGATGAAAATACTAGATTTGTAAAGTATTTACATTATTCAGATAACAGCACATAAAATGATCTTTCATATTCATAATTACCACACCAAATATTCAGTGTGTGTCCTGGGAAAGTAAGTATTTACAAAGCTAATTTTGCTATTTTGCAATTTTGATGCTCTTTCACGTATGCATGTCCTATGCTCTATAAAAATGGGGCTTTTGCTTGAGCTTTTAAAGATATCTTTATTTATCTAAAGTTTTGTTTTTCTTTTAAATAATGAGAATAATACTGGTTTCTTATATACTCGCAGTAATTTTGTAATGATGCTTGAATGTCCTCTATTAAATATTTTCTTTGGGTATCATCTTTAAATATCAAATTCTGAAAGTATGTGAAGATGTTATTTCAAGAACTATTATTAGATTGCTCTACAACTTTAAAAGTTTTTTTAACCAAACCTATCATTGAGATACTCTTTTGCTACTGATTTTTAAGTATTTGATTTGCATTCTGTCTCTCAAGTTCTTCTAATTAATACTTCTGAGTACCTAATTAAAATAATCACACAGATTACTAACCACTCTGTGCCTTGTATTCTTTGTAATAATTGCAGGGTTTTTTACTTTATACCATTGTTATTCTTGCCTTTTCTTTCGTTCTTAAATATTAACACTGTTTATATGTGTGCTGTCAGTCTGCTAAAGATCTTGATACTAAAAGGCATCTTTAAGATATCTTAAGATTCTTCAACATTGGTCTTATGGAACAAACAATGCTTTTTCCCTGAAACCTGCCTCCTGTAGCAAACCTATATTTAACTTCCTTCACATGTACCTAGAATCTGAACAGCAGAGTGGCTGCTACATTCCAGCCATCTTTACAGCATTCTTTAGTTTAAATTGGCAGCTTTGCAGGTAGCAGAAGGTGATTCTGAGAAGCTTCAGTCCCAAGTGCAGGCAGTGCGGGTAGCAGTTCTGTGATCAGGAAGAAACTGGGTTTGTGTCTTCCATTATGTCAAAATTAATGAATTTTTGTTAGTTTTCTTTACAGTCAGTAACTCTAATAGCTATTTCTCTTGGTTAGATTTCTTTTTTATTAACAAGTGGGGAATCATTCAGCATCACAAATTGACATTTTTTCTAGGTAATATTTTTTCTTTTTGTTTGTGCATTTATTTGGTCATGTAAAGTCTGCTTACAACTAATCAAAACAAGCAATTGGTGGGAATTAATGCACGACTCATCAGCAGACTGGAATGCGAGCATGCGCTGTGATATTGCACTTTGTTGGTGCTTTATTTCCTGTCTTCTACACTCTAGCTCCATTTATATATTATAGTCCATCCTTTTCTTTTTGTTCATGCTTTATTTCCTGTCTTCTACACTCTAGCTCCATTTATATATTATAGTCCATCCTTTTCTTTTTGTTCATGCTTTATTTCCTGTCTTCTACACTCTAGCTCCATTTATATATTATAGTCCATTCTTTTCTTTTCTTTTTACTTCTTCATAGATTGGCCAAAATGGGAAGGGCTGGATTCTGCTCTCTTCCACGAAGAGTTAATGGGACTGGCTAAGATCAAAATCTGAGACTTTTTCCACCCTTAATCAGGTATGTGTTGAACAAAAATCACTAATTTTATGCATGTGCCTTTAAAGTATTTGGTTGATAAACATATTATGAATATAATTTTTATTAGATTTAAGTTCAGAACTTTATATTGATCCTAGAATTGTAAATGTACCTATGATAAATAATTTGAATTTTGTAATGGATTAAAATATAAAAGCATTATCAGCCATGAAAATTTTCAGCTGGTCTTAGACAAGTGTAATATTTGGTATCAGTGCAATTCCTCATTGCTCAGTATGTACATCCAGAAACAGTCCATTTGTTACTTCATATTGAATATCACCAAGTTAATATGATCAAATGCTTGTGTGTTGTTTTAATATTTTGGTGGGGAGTGGCCACATTAAAGTTGCTTTTGTCTTCTGGAATTCTCAGCATCACAACTGTGTTGTTACAGTGGTGATTATTACCAGTTTTCAGATCTAGTTATTTAGACACATTGCATTCCCGTTTGATTCTGCAGTTGGAAAATGATTGACTTGTACACAGCCGAAATAGGTTTATGAAAGCATCAAGTCAGGAAATCACACTGAAAATTAAAGCTTTCTACTAATTTACTGTCATTACTTGTTTGAAGAGTGGCCATTTATCTCCAACTTGGAAGGAGGCAAAACGTCTGTCTTTTGAATGAGCTCGTAACAGGAAAAGAACAGATGTTTGAGCTTCAGAAAATCCACAGCCAGAGCTAACAGCTGCATCAGTGCTGTGACATCACAGCTAACAGCTGCATCAGTGCTGTGGCATCAGAGCTAACAGCTGCATCAGTGCTGTGACATCACAGCTAACAGCTGCATTAGTGCTGTGACATCACAGCTAACAGCTGCATCAGTGCTGTGACATCACAGCTAACAGCTGCATTAGTGCTGTGGCATCAGAGCTAACAGCTGCATCAGTGCTGTGGCATCAGAGCTAACAGCTGCATCAGTGCTGTGACATCACAGCTAACAGCTGCATTAGTGCTGTGGCATCAGAGCTAACAGCTGCATCAGTGCTGTGGCATCACAGCTAACAGCTGCATCAGTGCTGTGACATCACAGCTAACAGCTGCATCAGTGCTGTGACATCACAGCTAACAGCTGCATCAGTGCTGTGACATCACAGCTAACAGGTGCTTCAGTGCTATGACATCACAGCTAACAGCTGCATCAGTGCTGTGACATCACAGCTAACAGGTGCTTCAGTGCTATGACATCAGAGCTAACCGCTGCATTAGTGCTGTGACATCACAGCTAACAGGTGCTTCAGTGCTGTGACATGAGAGCTAACCGCTGCATTAGTGCTGCAGTGCTGTGACATCAGAGCTAACCGCTGCATTAGTGCTGTGACATCACAGCTAACAGGTGCTTCAGTGCTGTGACATCACAGCTAACAGCGGCTTCAGTGCTGTGACATCACTGCTAACAGCTGTATTAGTGCTGTGATGTCAGAGCTAACAGCTGCATTAGTGCCGTGATACTGGTTGCATCATATTAATATCATTTGTAAACTGCAGAAGGAACTCCCTGATACAACAGCACAAAGGCTTGCATCTGTGTTACAGAGAAGAAACTGTGTGTCTTCAGCTTACCTGATTACTGTACTGCTGTCATCAAAATAGTGGCTTAATGTTGTTTTGTCTGCTTAGGGACAGCCTCTGTGCTAAAGTACAAAACGATAGCATACACTTAAGTGTTACCAAAATGTAGGTATTTAGAATTCCTAAAAAAAAATTTTAAGATTTATTTATATAATCTATGCATATGAGTGTCTCTATTTGCATGTGCGCTTGCATGACAGAAGGCATCAGATCCCATTGTGACATCAGAACTAACAGCTGCATTAGTGCTATGACATCAGAGCTAACAGCTGCAACAACTGCATTAGTGCTGTTGATTATTCACTATGTTGATTATGATGAAATGTGCATGGTGGTTATGAGCCACCATGTGGTTGCTAGGAATTGAACTCAGGACTTCTGGAAGAGCAGCCAGTGCCCTTAACTGCTGAGCCATCTCTCCAGCCCCTCCCGAAAATTTTTAACTAATCCATGAGAGTGAGTGTAACACAAACAGACTTAATTGTGTAAAGGCAGGTGTCAGTCCAACACGAAAGCACAGGTGCTGTAAGGAAGTTGCTTGTTTTCTTTGAAATATACAATAGTAAAGCAGATTTGCCCTCTCTTCCCTGTAGTATCTAGGCTTCAGCTTTTTCTATGGCCTCATTAATTGATAAGTCACTTAACTACATTTAATAATCAGATCCTTTTAAAAGAGGTTATGGGTGCTATCATTTCTGTAGTCTACTGGAAGTACTCCTCTAAATTACCATAAGAAACCTTGAAACATTTAACTCAGTGGTTCTCAACCTCTGGGTTGTGACCCCCACCAAAGTCACATA
>CAJQZJ010032633.1:2872819-2926589 GCA_907164525.1 Lophiomys imhausi | reverse complement strand
TCAGTGGTTCTCAACCTCTGGGTTGTGACCCCCACCAAAGTCACATATCAGATATTTACATTATGATTCATAGCAGTAGGAAAATTACAGTTATAAAGTAGCAGTGAAATAATTTTATGGTTGGATCACAACAACATGAGGAAGTGTATTAAAGGGTCACAGCATTAGGAAGGTTGAGAACCACTGATTAATTTACATAGCAGTAGAGTTTTCAAGGAGTAGATTTTCTTCCTCTGTGAAATACTGTTAGTTATATTTACTATTTCTTATCTATGGAGGTTTCTATTTAGTTTTAATTATTTTGTTTTAATGACATACCTTTCATTGCACAATATGTACATTTCATTCTTTCTCACAGCATTGATAATGAACAAACTCTGACACACCTTTGACCAACCTGAAACACCTCTGTGATGACTCATTCTTGCACAGGTGTTGTGCACTATGAGAAAGAAATCTCAACAGGTGTGCTACACTCAGGTTCAGGTGTGTCAAAGGCTGATCCCTGCAGGTCTTGAGGGGGCCTAATGACTGGTTTATCAACCTTAGTGCACTTAGCAAGAATAATCTCCTCTATGATGTAAAAACAGCCCAGGGAGACTAACCATACTTCCCCAAATGACAGGGATCTGCATTTTTCAATTCACGCTATCTATCTAAAAGGCTTTACCATTTTAAGAGTATCTGTTATGAAGATAAGTCGTTCCTGCTCCTGATCAGAGATCCCTTGGAGAGGTGGAGTCCTGGCTTACAGAGTCGGATCTCATTTAGGTGATAAGCCCTCTCTGCTCTCAGGTATCTGGCTTTCATCCTCTTCCATGGACTCAGTGTTTGCAAAGTGCCAAGTGCTCTAAATGTCTATTTGTCCTTGTGATCCATGTGTGTAGAGTGATGTGCACAGACTGAAGTGGGTGTTCAACTTTAAGATGTGTTTTCTAATCCCTTCTGAAAACTGAAGTTTCTGGTGCCACCCTTAGAATCATGCTTTGAGAGTTCCCGAATTCACTACTGTTATGCCTAAGTACAGCATTTGTCAGGTGGAATTTCAGGGTATGTATGAACTGTTCATTCTGAGCAATGCGTTTATAACTGTTTTGGAAAATACAAAGAAACCTACAGATATTACATTGGACCAGCTGAATCCATTTTATGGTTTCTTTTTTAATTCAAAAGCATCACAAAGCAAATAATTTTTTAAAAAATTGAGTTTAGTTACAAACTAGTTGTTTCTCATTTTTTTTTCCAGTCCCTTTTTCTTTCTTTTACGACCACATGAAACTTGAGAAGCCACCTAAAGCTATTTCACTTAGTGGAGTTGGGCAGTTCCCAGGTGTCCAACAAGAAGGCCTGCTTTAGGCTGCGATGGCCACTGTCATTCCTGGTGATTTGTCAGAAGTAAGAGATACCCAGAAAGCCCCTTCAGGGAAACGTAAGCGTGCTGAAACCAAACCAAGAAAAAACTTCCCTTGCCAACTGTGTGACAAGGCCTTTAACAGTGTTGAGAAATTAAAGGTTCACTCCTACTCTCACACAGGAGAGAGGCCCTACAAGTGCACACAACAAGACTGCACCAAGGCCTTTGTTTCTAAGTACAAATTACAAAGGTACTACACTCTATTTGTCTTTCAGATTATACTTTCTCTTGTGTTGGCTGTCTGAAGCCATTGTAAGTGTGTGTATCTGTATACACATTTCTCAGCTGATTGCAGATTTGTAAGTAGATTAGACATTGACTAGCTTGAACTATTCTAAATCACATTCTTTTGTGTTAGCATCTTTGGATTTTTTTTTTTAAGTAAAATGCTTAATGAGAGTAGAATTTCCATTTGTAGAGAGAAATTTCCACATGAAAAGGATGTGGACATTACATGAATGTGTTCAGTCTTGCTTGTTTACTTCTGTAATGAGAGCTAAAAACCAGTCAACACTCGAGGCAACTTGGACGGCTTAAGTGTGCAGGGTGTGACTATCCTGTGGTGTGTGTTAGTTAGGCAGATCCTTTTTTAAGAGAGCTGTGTGTTAGCATTACTAGTTTAGCTGCCCGTTTGAGAAATGAATACATACGTTTTTTCTAAAATAATCACTCACATAATATATCTATGTTTAAAGGCACATGGCTACTCACTCTCCTGAGAAAACCCACAAGTGTAATTATTGTGAGAAAATGTTTCACCGGAAAGACCATCTGAAGAATCACCTGCATACTCATGACCCCAACAAAGAGACCTTTAAATGCGAAGAGTGTGGCAAGAGCTACAACACCAAGCTTGGGTTTAAGCGACACTTGGCCTTGCATGCTGCGACCAGTGGCGACCTCACCTGCAAGGTGTGCTTGCAGACTTTTGAAAGCACAGGCGTGCTCCTGGAGCACCTGAAGTCTCACGCAGGCAAGTCGTCGGGGGGCGTGAAAGAGAAGAAACACCAGTGCGAGCACTGTGAGCGCAGGTTCTACACCCGCAAGGACGTCCGCAGACACATGGTGGTGCACACGGGAAGAAAGGACTTCCTCTGTCAGTACTGTGCACAGAGATTTGGACGAAAGGATCACCTCACTCGGCATATGAAGAAGAGTCACAATCAAGAACTTCTGAAGGTCAAAACTGAACCAGTAGATTTCCTGGACCCATTTACCTGCAATGTGTCTGTGCCTATAAAAGACGAGCTCCTGCCGGTTATGTCCTTACCTTCCAGTGAACTCTTGTCAAAGCCATTCACAAACACTTTGCAGTTAAATCTCTACAACACTCCATTTCAGTCCATGCAGAGCTCTGGGTCTGCTCACCAAATGATAACAACTTTACCTTTGGGAATGACGTGCCCCATAGAGATGGATGCTGTTCACCCCTCCCACCATCTTGCTTTCAAATGTCCATTCAGTTCTACCTCATATGCAATCTCTATTCCTGAAAAAGAGCAGCCGTTAAAGGGGGAGATTGAGAGCTACCTGATGGAATTACAAGGTGGCGCACCCTCTTCATCCCAGGATTCTCAAGCATCGTCATCTAAGTTAGGGTTAGATCCTCAGAGTGGATCTCCAGATGATGGTGCAGGGGATCTCTCCCTGTCAAAGAGCTCTATTTCTATCAGTGACCCCCTCAACACACCAGCATTGGATTTTTCTCAGTTGTTCAATTTCATACCATTAAATGGTCCTCCTTATAATCCTCTTTCAGTGGGAAGCCTTGGGATGAGCTATTCCCAAGAGGAAGCACATTCTTCTGTTTCTCAGCTGCCCACACAAACACAGGATCTTCCGGATCCTGCGAACACTGTGGGTCTCAGCTCTCTGCACTCGCTCTCAGCAGCGTTCACCAGCAGCCTAGGCACAAGCACTACCCTGCCCCGTTTCCACCAGGCATTTCAGTAGGGTCTGGGCAAGGGTTTCATCCAGAGGTGCTTGTGTGAGGCCCCCCCCCCCCCGCAATGACCATTTCTATTTTAGTGCCTACTTTTAAGACGATACAAAAACTCTGCTTTTGTATAATATCAGGTTTTATGAAGCCAGTAAATAATAGGAACTAGCCTCTTCAATAAGCTTTGAAACTGTTCATGTTTAATTATGTTTGCTGTTTCTCCTGATTTACTGCCAGTTGTCATAGTATCAGAGTTTTATTTCATATAGGAGCGCCATTATTATCACTAAATTTTACAAGTCCTGTGTTCAAAATACTGTTAGGCCTTACATTTTCCATTTTTGTCTGATACCAATGGGCATTGGACATTAGGTTCTTTTTTTTTTCAAATATGCAATACAATGTAAATCTAATGAAATGTGTGTGAATAATTGAAGTGTTCTACATTTTTTATTAGTCACTAAATGGATTCATGATCAAGTGTGTTTTAAGTGAGTTAAGAATCCAGTTTGGAGAGATGATAGCGGTTTCTTAACTATACCATCTTTTCAGATCTATATATTTTGAAGACTGCTATTATCTGGCTAAAATATTATAAGCATGTGACAAAAAAAAAGTTTCAGTATCTGTATCTAAAAGAAACCTAGAGAGGTCGCAGGGTGTTTTGTGTTAGCACTGGCCCTTAGGCTGTTTTGCTGCATTTCAGCCATCTTTACATTAACAGTGTGTGGCATCAGAGTCTTCAGGATCAGCGTAGAAATGTTCTGTTTTATGTCCTTCACCTTTCATACCCAGGATGGTTTCAGTATACCAGCATTCTTTCCTTGCATGTTGGTCCACAGTTAGTCCATAGTCTTAGAGTTATTGTGGGACAAGAGACAGTAAATATTTGAAACCCAGAATGGGCTGCCTCAGTCGTCGGGGTGATAGACTTCTCAACAGGAAGATGGATGTAAAACATACAGCCAAACCTCAGAACTTGTCTAGAGAATTTCCACTGTTGCCAGAACTGAAAACTGGACTCTCTCGGGGCAAAGTAAAAGCCTGTCACATCACTTCTAAAACAGCAGTCTTGTCCCTGTGCCCTCTTGCTGAGTGCATATCCATCTTTCCTGCAGTGTTTGGATGGAGAACTTAAAATTAAACACATTAAAAAGCTACTTGAGGAGTTTCCACAGTTTTACACGACCAAAAACAGTAAAACCCCACTTGTACACATCTCTGGGAAATGGGAGGAATGCTACATGTTGAATTTGTAGAGGAAACAAAGGAAGATAGAGAAAGCACCAAATGAATATGAAAACACCACGGATGTGGCGCTCGCTGGGCAAGGCAGCGATGGGCTTCCTCTTGTTAGACGCCACCAGTGATCTGACCAAAGGTTCCATGTATATGTTCCTAAGGGTTATTTGTGGCATCAGCCTACGAGACTTATCTATTAAGCACTTGTTAACACCTTCTTTTGGGACAGGGGTAAGGGGAGATTTATAAAAGAGTATGTATCTCTTTAAAAAAAAGAAAGAAAGAAAAAATATTTTTGAATTTCTGAGCACTCATTAGCCCTGTATGGGGAAGCTCATTCCCTTTCGTAGGGCCAGCTATCACTGCATATTGCATTGTTTACCAATAATTCTAAACATAATTACAGATTACCAAATATAACACATTATTTAAAGTACCTTGGAGTAGTATAAATTGAAGTGAAGTGTAAATTGTCATATGAATGGGGCTTTCTTTCACTTTATGTTACACACACGCCTGGCGCACTTCATAGAATCAGAGTTGCTCTCTGGAGGACTCTAGCTCCTGGTTCTAACCCTGGAGCAGTAGTTTTTATACTTATGTATTTAAATTTTATTATGAAAAAAAAATACATTTTATTAAAAAAAAGTGTTCCAAAGGCATTAAAATTATATATGTTAATAAGGAAATGCATGTTTAACTCTCCAGGCTGCTCTTGAACTGTAGCCGGAGCACACTCACTCTGAAAGTCTCATGGCTGCTTCTTTAGTTTCTATGAAACAGATCACTTCCCTAACGCTCCAGTTGGATGATTAGTGTTCAGTAGCGCTTCAGTCACATTTAACGAGGAAAGGACATTTGGTGACACAGCAAAAGTCAGTAAAAAACCTATTTTTATGTAGAGGTCACAAACCACATACGAAAGCACTAGCTTATTCTAAAATTTGCTTAAGGAGAAGTCACATTAATGAGCTGAGACATTGGCCTTCATAGGCTGTATTTCACTGCTAATTGAAAAAAAGGGAGTACCAGGATATATGAAATAAAGCATTTTGAAATGGGAATGGCGCCATATATGTATATGTATATATATATATATTTTTTTTTTATCCTACTTCTTGCCCTGCACAGAACTCTAATACACATCTTCCAGGGTACCAGTGTTAAAACGTAGAGTCTTAATTTTCTTTGTACGTACACCTCTTTGCCTGTTGCTGCCCCCACAGACTTGAATAACACTTCAAAGTAAGAGGGAATTCAGCAAATTTGGTTTTGGGTTTTTTTTTTGTTTGTTTTGCTTTTTTTTTGTTGTTGTTGTTGTTTTCTTTTGACTGCAGCGGTCACTAAACCCTTTTTTGATAGATTCTATTAAAGATCAGGCAGCTTTTTTATTTTTAGTTGCACAATGTTTTAACGAGGATGTAACACAGAATTGGCTTTCCCTCCCCCTAGAAACATTGTCACTTGTTTTCATTTGAAGTAGGAATGATTAGAGATAGGTCTTGCCAATGCTGTTTTCATGCTCCAGTGGCCAGACTCATGGTCCTTGGAATTTCTGATAGTGCCTTAGCTTGGCTGAAAGAAAAGGGATTAACATTAACTAAACTAGTTTAGGGTAGAGTTTGGACCTCAGACAAGATACTGAGCCTCATTCAGTTTGATTTCCACACGTATGTGCAAACTCTGTCAGCAGCCACAGGAGCGTGAATGTGGAAGGACTGAGGCACTGTAAGCAGTACAATCCATTGATATTCACCAATACCACCTTTGTAGTTACTGGTCACTGTTAAGCTTTCGTTTAAAATCCTATTACCTAGCCCAGTCATGTAAAACTTACATTGTCTTGACAGACTGTGCCCCGTCGTTCTGTATGGAACTTTGTTATTTCACTCAGCATTTCTTTCAAGCTGTGTGGTTTTGCCTGTTTGTTGCTTGCGCTATGTTTTTCTAGTCATTTGTGGAATATAGTGATATATTGTGTTAATTTGGACAGTGGAGGTTTTTAAAACCATATACTGACTGAAACATGAGCCAGAGCTGATTGCTTTATTGAGCTAATAATGAATGTTATAGAGTACATATTTCAGGATCATTCATCTAGTGAGCAGTACACATATAGGCCAATTTAAAAAATAGAGCTTGGTCAGCCTCTATACTTCACAGACTACAAGATATAGCACTTTCAAAATGAACCTAAAGTTCTACAGAAACTTACTTATAGGTTATGCCTTTTATTTTAAGACTTATTATATTCATTTCAAGTGCCATTAGATGATATATATGTAGGCCTTTGATATATAATGCTTTGTGTACAAAAAAATGGTAGATGGTATTTTAAACAGGTACATTTTTACAGTGTTTTCTTATCGATTTGCTATATTGCACAGAATCAGTGTGTGTCTTTTCATAAGGTTTTACAATGGTTTATTTTTTTACAAGGTTTACGTATCTAAAGCACACTGTCTTCCCAGTCCATAAGTAACTTAAAAGATACCAGTTCACCCAAGTTGCTTCTAGCCTACTGAGACCCATGTGACATTGGAGGAGATCTTTTCAATGTTGAGCATTTGACCTTAGTGCAGGCAGACTGGTTTTTCTGACAAACGAGTTCCTCAGTGATTTTGTCTTATTTTATTCATGCTGTCAGCAGCCAGGTCTACAACACAATATATCTTGATTATGTAGGCCTACATCAATACCTAAGTTGTGTTGTACCCACAGAGTACGCCTTTGAAATTATGCAGGATAATGCTACCAGCCTTAGTAGCAGACACAGATCACCAATAAGCCTTTCTACATTGTTAGCAGCCTCTGGGGATGGAAGGCAGTGTCTTTAATAAGTATCTAGCTATAAGGAAGACACAGAATTATTGCTGATATATAAGACACTTCATTGTACAGACGAACCAGAATGAATGTCTATCTTCTCAAAAACCCTCCTTCAACATTATATGGGATCATGCTGCTACTGTCACTTGGGATACAACTCTTCATGGTGCTACAAACTTCTGTCTCATTCAGTTGTATTTCTTTATCCATAGGAAAAGGACTACATAGGTGTAAAGGTATAAAATATATTTTTATACTGTGACTTAATTTGTCATTAACAAACTTTTACACCACCACAATGTATTCATGTGCGCTTGCAAAAGGAGATATTGGATGTGCAAATGTTACCAGAACAAACCCAGCTTTTGTCCACAAGGTGACTGTAACTCAGAATGGAAAATGGGCTTGACATGGGGTGTAGAGTGAAGAACATGCTGTAAGTTACTAATAGCCCTTTGAATTTAACAAAAACTGGGAATCTATGAGAAAAATGGATTGCATCATGCCTGAACATAAGCTGACTGCTGAAAAAAAAATTTTTTTAAGCTAATGAAAAAGTGTTTGGACTAGTACTCTAAAAATGTTCTAATGGTGAAGTTTTGAGTCAAATAGAAATGAAAAAAATCTGCATTCCAGACTGAATTTTGTATATTTTTATTGCATTTTAAATTGCTATTCTGTGATATTGGGAAATCAAGTGGCTTATCATGTATATCATGTACTTAAAATGTATTCACAAACTACTGTTGTATTTGTATAAAATATAGACAAAGATCATCTGTGTGTGTGACCTTTGTAAAGCAGCCTCACGCCATAAAACTGCAGTGATACCATATTTTAGAAACCCACATCCAAAGAAGCAAGCTGCTTATTGTCCAGACACCCAGCTGCAAATACTGACCCGCTGCTACTTATCACGGCAGCTTCTTATGACCTGCAGTGGTATTTGTTGTAAGGAAAAAGATTTGTGAATTCCACACTACATGAATAGAAGCACAGAATAGCTTTAGATACTAGAGATCCTCCCCAAATCCTCATAGGTGACACTTTACTGTGACATTTTTCTTCTACTGTTTTTAAACAATATTAATTCTTTGAGGATTTATATACATGTGTAGTTATTTTGATCATATTTACCCTTCACTTCTCCCAGAACCATTCCTCACCCTCCCAATTCTGTGTCCACATTGAGACATCCACCTACAGTAACTACTCAATATCTTTTTTCACTCACTGATCTAAGGCTGGAACCTCAGACTCTAGAAAGCCATTTATTTCCTATGAATTTGACAGTTCCAGGACTTTTAAGACTTTGGGGCTTTGGGAGAGGCTGAGGAGATGGCTCAGCGGGAAAGATTACTTTTTCTTGTGGAGGACCAGGCTTCATTCGTAGCACTCAAAAGGTGGCTCGAAGCTCACCATAACTCTAGTTCCAGAGGATCCAGTGCCCTCTTTGGACCTCCACAGGCACCAGGAACACAGACACTTTTCAGAGTACCTTGGTCAGGTGAAGGAAATCTGGGTTCCCGTATTTGAAATTCTGCCTTTCACTTAATCCCAGAAAGTACGAAAGTACCCCAGGTTAACCCTTAGAATTAACACTGGATAGGTTCCTATGTAAATCTGATCATGTGAACTACTTATAGGGTGGCTTAGAGAGGGGAGATGTGGCTTTTTATAATATCCAAGAGCAGAATACTCTGAAAAAGGACATTTAAGATTAATTTGTTTAGGGTATGATCTCCTCTATGAATAAAATCATTAGATCTGCAGTTTTCTTATTGCATCTTAGACCCCAGTGGTGCCAAGTCTTTAGAGCTAAAAGAAAAGTTTATAACCACAGCTCATCACTAAGAAGAGGGAAAAATCCGGTCTAGCTGTACAGCCTTAGCTAGGCTGCCAGATTTTCTTAATTAACGTTTTCTCAACCATGCCCCAAGGACAAGGGCACTCGCTGTTTAGTTAAACCCTGGAACTCCAAAGAAGCCAGTTTCATTAAAAGGAGAAATGTGTTCCCTGGTGAAGTCTCCAAGGCAGGTAGCAACAGTGTCTTGACTGGAGCAAAAGCTCAAACATTGTTTTGAGCCATTCTGAACTATCTTTTTTCCTAGAGCAAAAATAAATGTTGCGTATTTGCAATTTCAGCCTAAAGCAAAAACATCAAAATATCTTCACTTCAACTGTATCCTATTCCACAAGAAATCACGGAGTCACTTTGACAATGCTTGGTAGCCAGTCTAGATGTCACTTTGAATTTTTTTTTTTTTTAGATAGAGTTAATATTTAAATTAGTAGACTTGGAGTGAACCAAATTACTTTTCATACTTTTAGTGGTCTGCAGAAATACTTATTAAATTATTTACCAGTGTTTATATTATAGTTAATTGATTGGCAGTGGGAGGCATGCAACCTCCATGTTCCTCCCCCAGCCTAACTCTGAGTCTTTACATTGACTAACAGAATATATCTCTTTTAGGGCAAAATGCCTCTTGGCACCAGTTCTCCCATGGGAGCCCCACACCTAAGGAGACTGGCTTGTTACCCCTTTCTCTTTATATAATCACACAAAGACAGAAGGAAAAAAAGTGAATTCTCACAAGTAAGAGAACTCTGCCACTGGACAGCATCAGCCTCAAACAGGAATATGAGCTCTTCCCTGCCTCTCCATCCTGCTCACCTGCCCTACAAATTAGTACTTGCCAGCCCCCAAAGTGAGCCAGTTCTTTAACCACACCCCAATCTATTTTTCTGTAGACTCCTATTACTGCTATCTTTTACCTGTCATTCCCTAGAGGATACCTTTATGAAGGAAGTGGAGACTCTTTGCTCAAATATCTTGTGACAGAATGCATCAATTCCCAGATTCTGTCTGCTTTACAAAACACATAAAGCAATGTTTTGTGGAGGTTGTACCCACAAAGAAATCCTCGGAATTCTCTTTTGGACTGATCGTAGGCTTCTGTTACTGCAGGTGAAAATAATTTTCTCTCAATAAGCAAATAAATAAATAACATATCAACAGCCCAGCTTTCCTTTCCTCAGGAGAAGTGTGCTTGGAATAATCACCAGTGTGTATTAAAAATACATAAGTGACCATGTCTGTGAATCAAACATTTTTCAAAATCAGGCAAACTTCATTTATTACAATCCTATAGTCGAATGGGCTGAGGAGATAGCAGAGTGAGCAAAAGTACCATATAAGCATGAGGACATGAGTTCAAGTCCCAGTACCCATGTCAAAAAAAAAAAAAAACCATAACTGTGTCTGTCTGTCACCCCAATGACGGTAGGTGGAGACAAGCTGGCCAGTCAGCACAGCTGAAGTGAGATGTGACGTCAGCCAGACATCCTGTCTCAAGACTATAAGACGGGAAGTGAAAGAAGACGCCTGGTTATCTGTCCCTGGCCTCTGCATGTGTGAGCATGGCCAAGCACATTCAACATACACACATGCCATACACATAAATAATAATGAGCATCACAATCAAGACCCCAGGCTTTTGAGAGAACAAGAGTGAAAGATGAAACACATTTCAGTTTATAATATTAAAATGTCCAGATGATTCTACTTCTGGGCTATCCTATTTATTGTTACAGAATTTTAATTTTCCTGGAGGATCCTTTCAAAATCTAGTCAGTGCTGTTGATCATCTTACTGGGACATATCAACAAACTGCTGTTTCTGAAAGTAAATCATATCTAATGAGTGTTCACACACACCTGATGGCATTTCCTAAGCAGGTTCCTGTAACCAGCCTCTCATGCCCTGGGAGTGTCATTGTCTGAGCAGGTTAAGCTCCTCGGCTATGGTGACCTGTGGAAAGGTTTAAGCCACGGTAGCCTTCCTACCCCAGAATGAACCTTTGGTTCTAACAAACAAACTCTATAAGCATTTCAAAGACTTCAGGAAGGTAACTTTTCACACAATCCTAAATACCTTTTGCAAGGGTAAAGTACTACCTAGTACCGAAGTAAATTTTCTGCCCTATATCCTTTCATAGAGCATGACCAGATGCCTTCCTAAATGCTAGCTTTGTTGAGAGAGTTTCAAGTTAGTGATTTAGATCAGTCCAGAATTTTTCTTTCATTCTTTTTTTTTAAATACTTTATTTTTTTTCTTCAAGTTACATCTCAGTCACAAACCCCTCCCTATTCCCCCTTCCTATCCCGCCCTTCCACCCTCTTCCCCCCAGAAGTTTCCCCTTTCAGTCCAACAGATGGTTCCTTCTCTTATAACAGTAAATACTATACAAAACAACAGATATAAATATGCCACATTTATGAGAGTTATATGGCCCAGTATACCTTCCCAATGTCCAGTTTATATATATTTGGCCCCTGACTTTAACATTCTACTATCTAACCATCTCCATGAGTTTAAAGGTCTATATCTGACTCAACATTCATACTAACTTGCAACACACTTTTAAGAGAATCTTCTTAGATCTATAACACCCTCTTGATTCCTAAACAACTCAAAATTTAACTATGAGACTCCAGCTGTCTATTCTTCAACCACCTCAGAGACCTGAGAGGGATAAATATATCTGCTTATATAGGAAGTGCAGGGCCTGCAGCTTCCAAAACTAAGAAATGACATACCAGTGACTGCCTGGACAGTTCCCATTTTCTCTCCATACATTCCTGCATCAGTCTTCAGCCTTTGGGTCCTGTTTCTCTGACAGACATTTGTTGTAGAGCAGGGATTATGAAGGACTTACCTACCCTGTCTTGGCAGAGCTAGGCTGTGGACTTCCCTGCTGTATCTGCCCATTTTTACTTTCACTGTTCCTGTCATTTTTTCTGTCATTTCACGGAGTAATTCCTTGGTCATTATAGACCAAGTGCTTTTATAGACCATTATAACCAAAAACCCTATGCTTTTCCACCATTTTGCCTTCAGATAGTCTGTTCTCCATCTCTGGGCTGTAATCATTAATTCCTACTGCCCTGGAATTCCAGGTGCTGAAATTTGACTCATCTTCCACTGTCTATCTCTTTCTTCCATAAAGATGGATCTGGTCTCACCCACTGGACAGTAACTACTTTCCTTCCAGACATTACCTGTCATTTCATCTTCAGAGAGGGTACAACCTGAGCACTTGAGGGCAAAACTCTGTCTACATAATTCTGAGTCCATGGCAAATAAGTGACCCTGGTACCTTTTGGATCAAAGACAAGTAACAGTTCTCACCTAAAAAACTCAGCCATCTTAAGATTTGGTACTCTTGAAAAAAAAAATCTATTCTTTCAATCTTGAATCTAGAAAATAATGAAATAACTTTGGCCTAAAATAGAAGTTTTTGTTCTCTACACTTTAAATTTTGTGTTGATACTCAAAAACACCTTTTGTTCTGGATTTCTACATCAAAGCAAGCAAGTTCTACATCTGTATTCAGACAAATTACTCAACACTTCCACTATAAATCATCAAAATAGAGTCTTTGAATATTTATTCTTGTAACTCATTCAAAGGAGCTATGGAGTCTCAGCTCTGAATTGTGAAGATAAAGGGCTAGGATCTATAGATTCATTATATTTGCCATTTGAAAGGGAATGGGTTGTCAGCCTACACTGAAACCGAAGGGTTGAAAGCACTGAGACCATTTCAAACCCAGTCATCAAACAGATGCCCAGGCAGAGGAGGGTGCAGACACCTGAGAATTCTAAAAACAAATTATACTCTTTTTGGTTGAGAAATAGAAGCAATTCACAGAAGCAAAAATGTAAGCACTGCACTTAGCTCCCGAATGCAGATGTGTTAGCTGCTCTTCCTGTCACTGTAACAAAATACCAAACAGAAACCAGGGAAGGAGGCTTTATCGTGGCTCATGGTTTCAGAAAGTTCAGTACATCCTGGCAGGGAAAGCATGGCCAGGCGGAGGTCAATGGTTAGAAGAACGAGGAAGCTTCTTCTATTGGCCAACTGGGAAACAGAAATCGTGCTAGGGATGATATACCTCATGGACCTACCCCCAGTGTCCTGTTTCCACTGGGTAGCTAGGCACTACATCTGCAGTTCTGTAACCTCACAAACAGTACCACTGGCTGGGGACCAAGTGTCCAAACACATCATTCTATACAGGACATTTTAGACATGAACCATAAGAGCTGAAGATAATTAGCAAACAATGACACCAATAACTCTTGATTTAATCTAAGTATTGAAAATTTGCCAGAAAAAATTCTTAAAAGTAATTAATATGAATGTCTTCAAATATATTTGGTAGTTATGAAAGTGGCTGGGGGTTGTACGGTAAGTTCTTACCACACACAGAAAAGGAATAAAGACCACTCTAAGCCCTTTGGAGACACTCAAACCCACAAAAGAAGATGATAAGATGTTAGAAAATTGGGCTGGAAAATGGCTCAACTGTTAACAGCATTTGCAGAACTTCCAGAGGACCCAAATTTGATTCCTAGCACCCACATGGTGACTCAAAGCCATCTGTAACTCTAGTTCCAGGGGATCTGATCCCACCATCTCACCTCTACAAGCACCATGCACACACATGATACACAGACATACTTGTGAACAGAACACTCATACACATAAAATAGAGAGATCTAAAAAACCATTTATTTAAAAAATAAAAAGATCTGGGAAAATCCAGTTAGAGTTGAGAGCAGACAACTCTTACTAGATAAAGGGAAACAGAAGATTTAGGACACCCTTTTAAAATGATGTTTTGACCCCAGAAAAAGAATAAAACAAAAATTAGATTGGAGAAACTTACCTTTGTAAGCAGGTTTAGAGAGACCTCGACATTCTTACTGTTGAGAAGAAGTAGTGGAAGGTAATGATGCCTACCCTTCTGCATCCAGAGTACATTGTAGGTCTGTAAACAAAGGCAATCAGATTAGAGAACTGGAGTTGATGGCAAATGTGGCTCAGCACTCCTGTTCCAGTAGGAATCCCACAAAAACAGGATCCATTCTACGCTCTATGCTCGTGTGCATTGGACATAGCAAGTGCTGAGAATACATTGAGCAAAACAATTCCTATTATTGTGTCATATCATGTTAGGATGAGTTCATGAGGAGTGTTTCCTCATTCTTAGTCTGAATGTTTCCAAATGCAGATGCTTCCAAGTTATGATGGGACTCCATCCCACCCAATACATACATAAAATTGAAACTGTTCATGGTATACATAGCCCAGCCAACATAGCAGAACACTACAGATTGTTCGTTGCTTCCCTCATGGTTGCTCTGCCAGCTGGGATATGCAGTTGGTTGGCGATAGCCCAGCATCACAAAAGGAGATTGAAAGGCAGCACTGGCCCAGGAAAAGGTTAAAATTTAACAGTGTGGTATGCTTTCCATTGTGAAATACATATTACTTAGATATCATTAAGTCAAACCATCCTAATTTGGGCAAAACACCAAGGAGGAAAATTCCCTACGGGAGAGGAGTATTTATATTGGCTTATGGTTTCAGAGACCTCAACATTTGGTCACATGGCTCTGTTCTGCTGTAGTAAGGCAGAACATTGTGGCAGAAACATTAGCAATGAGTATTAGCTTGCCTCGTGGAGGCTCACAAATAGAATGAGAAGAGGCAGCAAACAAGATATATCCTCCCGGGATGCACCCCCAGTGACCTACTTCTCCAACTAGGTCCCAATTCTTAAGTTTCTACCACCTTTCAATAATGCTATAAAATTTAGTATCAATCAATGAATTCCTACATTGATAATTCAGAGCACTAATAATTCACAAACTTCCCAAAAGCCCTGTCTCTGAATTCTGTTGCTCTGGAATCTGAACCTTTCAAGACACACTTATATTCAGAGTCTTGCTTTAAAGAGAGAGAGAGAGAGAGAGAGAGAGAGAGAGAGAGAGAGAATGTAGATCCTTGTGTGCTTCCAAAGTGTGAAATGGAATTACAGCTGTGCCAATACTGGTCTGTAATGATGCCTACCAACACCATCAGCTGCATTTAGAAAGAAAAGAAGCTGTGGCTGTGAAAGGATTACAATCACCATTAAAACTGGAAGATGGTAGTACAGAAGCTACCCTTCTTCATATTCTACCCCACACATCCTATCATCATTCTGCAGTTACCAAACCCAAGATAGGGTCTTGTAAAGTTCTGGGCTTCAAACTCCTGAGGTTTTTGATACAACTGTATGGTTGAGAGACAAAGAGACAAGGTCATGTAGTAAGAGTTTTGGTTTCTTTAAAAACCCAGTTACGTTATGTGAATATACTTTTGCTTTAATCCCAGGTGTGGGATGTGGGGCTGCTTCATTTTGTCCACAGCTATTAACTATGATTGTCTCATGTCTGGGGTGGGGTCGTGTTTTTGCCAGCCAAAGATAGTTTTGATTCTGGGGACTCTGGAGAGTGAATAAATGCCAGAGCCCAAAGGGATGGGAGCACTCTGAAGAAGAAGGTGGCTGCTGTTCTCCCTGCTGGTGCTCCCCTGCACTGCTGCTGGTTCATCTTGCTGCTGTGTTTGCTATTGCTGTTTTCTTGACTCCTGGATACCGTGACAATCAAGACTGATATTGCCCCAAAGAACCCAACATCTCTAGTCAGCAGAAAGTGGCTTAAAGAGATCCATTTCCCTTTCCCCTCTAACCTTCTTTGTCTCCTAGTAGTTTTGGGGTGTTGGAAGGAGTAAGGGTTGGAAGGGAGATAGAGGTTTAAGAACCCAAATAAAATAGATTTAAACAAAAAGCACCAACAAGATTACATGTGGTTAATTAAGGCCATGGGGAATAATATTAGGAGTTTCCATAAGGCCACATGAGGGTGATGGCAGCAGTAAGGCCCCAAGGTAAAGTATATTACCATGAATCATGTGTGTATGAAGTTCAGTAGTTCAACAATGATTTATTTGGAATATTCCATAAGATGTGAAAAATTATCTATCATGCTGAGTCACAAAAACACTACTGACCCACCTAAAAATACTAAGATAATTAGAAGAACATGGAAGAATTTTGAATTTCTCAAACTCTCTTAAGTTGTGGTCAACATTGCCAAATTGCTTTCCACAACAGTAACATCAATGTATGTTTATTTAGTTTTCTTAGTTAAAAATCGAGTGGTCTGTATGCATTTGTTCTCTAAGTTGCATTTATATATGCTTATTTTTCCCAGAAGGATGTCTCTTTCCTCAGCACTAAGAAATTTCCAAGGAATTCCGGGAGATAATATGTAGATTACTATTTGTATTAGGTTCTCTAGAGGAACAGAACCAATAGAACAGAAGCAGTATACTAAAGAGGAACTTATGAGATTGACTTACACAATATGGTTCATACAGGCCAACAATGGCTGTCACACAAGAGAGAAGCTGAGGAGCTGGTGGTTGCTCATTCCAGGAGGCTGGATGTCTCAGCAGTCCCAGTGTATCCTGAAGAGCTGTGGTCTTCAGTCTGTGTTGGAATCCTGAGGATGTAGGTACTAGTATCAATGAACAAAATCCTCAGCGGCAAGGTAGATGCACTTGCCAGCAAGTGTGAGAACAAGCAGGCAAGAAGCCAAGTTCCCTTCTTCAGTGTCTTTTTCATCTCAGCTGCCCAACAAGAAGTACTACCCACATTTAGAGTTTAACTTCCTGCTTCAAATAGGCTGATCAAGAAAAATCTGCACAGGAATTTCCATCTTGTGTTTTAGTTGATGTCCTCACTTAACCTCCAGTGAGAAACCCACGTGTCCTGTTAGTTTTTTCCAGTTTAATGGGTGCAAAGAGATATTTTGATACATTGATTCTCATTTCCTTGACTTCACTATTAAATTTAAGTATCAGTTTATATTTGGTGGTATTGGAGTTCTCTTCTGTGACCTGTTTATGTATTCGTTGCTCATTTTCATACTTGCTCCTGATTTTATTTATATTTTTTTCTTGTCCAGATAAATTGGTTATCTCTCATGTGCATTCTGAATTTTCCAGTAATATTATTTTCTATGCCTTTAGCATGAAAAGATAAAATAGAAGCCATTCTTAAAGCATTGAGCTTTCTTTTTTCTTTAAGACTTATTATTTTTTAAACTTTTTATTTAAGGTGCATCTTTTTTCCCCCAACATCTCCCACTTTTAGTTCAATAAAAGGTTCTTCTTCTTATAACAATAAATACAATACAAAACAATAAGAACAATTGTTTCTTTTATGAAACAATTATGAAAATTATAAAGTATAACATACATTCCCAATGTCCAGTCCATACATATTTGGGAACTGATATTAATATTCTATTATCTATCTATATCGACGAGTTTAAAGTTCTATACCTAACTCAATTTCCACCCTAACTTGCATTACCAACTTCAAAACATCTTCTTAGACCTAGAAAACCCTTTTAATTCCTAAAAAGCTTAAAACTTAACTATGAGACTATAACGATCTAGTTTACAACCACAGCAGAGACCTGAGAGGGATAAGTATATGTTTATGGTGTTTTGTCTGTGCAATACGTGCATGCAGTGCCTACAGAGACCAGAAGAGGGCACCTGATCCCCTGGAACTGGAGTTAGAGGAAGTTGGTGGTAATGTGGTTGTTGAAAATTGAACCCAAGTCCTCTGGAAGACCATCAGTGCTCTTAACTGCTGATCCATTTCTCCAACCCCTAAAGCTTTAAGAATTTATTTATCTATAATTGGTTATAGGCTTTCCTATGGCTCTAGTGTTCCAGGCATTATTATATAGGACACCATTCCGGGAAAGAATTACTTGGTAGGAAAATCATCTGTGTCTGCCCAGCCTCACAGATTTTGTTATAAGATTACTTTTGTTTCAATTTTTATATTTAAATTTAGCATATCAAGTGTAATATGCAGATGAAATTTTAATTTCTTCCAGAAGAACAGACAGTAGTGGTGGTGTCAGTGGCTGACCAGTTTGTGGGTTTTCCTTCTAAGTCATTCATTGACTTGGGTTAGCCTGTTGGGGTAGTGTTAAGCATTATAAATGTTAATTAATTGGTCCTGTTTGCTGTCTGTTACTTTCATTGACTCTGATTGGTTAAATAAAATGCTGAGGCCTGAGACTGGGCAAAGACAGAGAAAGGTGGGACTTCCTGAGAACAGGAAGCCTGCACTTTAGACAGAGGAAAAAAGGATTCCAGCCAAGAACAGCAGGAAGAAGGAGGCACACACCATGGGTTAGAAAAAAGAACCTCATTCCACATGGCCAGGAACATCAGCATATCGTGGAGAATGGCAGTCCAAGGGGACGTATGTATATATGGGATCATATTTGGGTAATAGAATTAAGAGCTAGCTTAGATGGGCCAGGATTGCACAACTCAGGCCAAGGCCGGGTAATATCTAACGTGTCTGTGTGCTCTTTTTTAATGTCTGATTAAGAATTAACTGCCACCGAACCAATTAATGATAATCTAAATACTGGTTAAATAATTTATTTAGCTATATTTTTTTAACATTATCCAGTGTCTAGTCCTCGGTTCCCTGACCTTCTGTCCATCAGTGTACACATGGGTATCCTTACCTTATCCATTTTGTACCTAGCTTCTGAGAGCTAGCGTTGCAAACCTACTCTCTGTTGTTATCTTTGTAGGTTTTTTTTTTTTTTTACCTGTGGTCACAGGCATTTTCTCAACTTAAGAATTTTAAGAATATGTTGTTCAATATTGAAACAAACCCTCTGTTTTTCCCTAATTGTAGCAATCATATTTAGATGCCTTTTCAAAAAATTTATTTGTTCATTTATTCTATGTGCATAGGTGTTTTTCCTATATGTGTATCTATGTGAGGGTGTTGGATCCCTGGAACTGGAGTAACACACAGTTGTGAGCTGCCATGTGGGTGCTGAGAACTGAACCCAGGTCCTCTGGAAGAGCAGCCAGTGCTCTTAACAGATGCTCTTTTTAACAGAAGTTCACAATGAGTAAATCAATATCCAAAATGACGAGGAGACGTCTCCACTCTGTAAGATTTTGTTTGCTGTCTTTGGTTATCACAGGTACTCTGTATTCATTTGCTGTTTTTCTTGTTAAGATCTTTTTTATGTGATTTAAATTTTGTCTTTCCATTTTACATCTATATTCTCATTATTGGAACACTCAAAAGTAGTTATTGAATGGTTAGGCAAATTTGCATATAACAAAAACTTAGTATTTCTGTCATCGAATTGATGCCTTTGTGTATTTTCTAAATCCATGTCACTCATTTCATGTTTCTGTTTTAATATATTCACTCAAACAAGAGAATATTAAGAAATAATGATGACAAGCATTAGTATCTTATTCCTGACATTAACTGACTTTAGTAATTAAGATATTTTCTGGCTATTTTGGAAAATTTTATGCATTCCCTCTATAAACTGATAACTTGCTAAAGAACACTATATTCTGGGGAAACACACACACACACACACACACACACACACACACAAGAATCCCAGGGAACTCCAGTGATGACTACTGGAACAGGTAGGGGCAGCCAGGGTCCCTGCTGAGAACGTACCAACAGCTTGGGCATGTCCAGGTGGAGGGTCCCAGAAGAAGTCACCTCAGCCCTGAGTGAGCCAGCCTCTCAGGTCTAGATCCACCTCTTGCTTCCAGGCTGCAGTGCCTGTCAGGACCACAGGAGGCTAAGGTCCCCTCCCATGAGAGGACCTCTCTCATTTGGGGATCAAAGACCAAATCTAAGAGTAACAAGAAAAGAGTAAAAAGATACCCAGGTGAAAGGCACACAAAAAATTTTTCAACAAAATCAGAGAAGAAAATTTTTGTAACTAAAGAAGGAGATGAATACAAGAAGCTTATAGAACACCAAATAGACTGGACCAGAAAAGGAAATCCCCTTGGCACATAATAATCAAAACGCTAAACAGAACAGAACAAAGAAAGAATGTTAAAAACTGCAAGAGAAACAAAGAAAACAAGTAAAGGCAGACCTATTAGAATAACACCTGACTTATCAATGGAGATTCTAAAAGCTCGAAGGACCTGGAAAGATGTTCTACAGACTCTAAGAAACCACAGATGCCAGTCCAGATAGCAAGACCCAGAAAAAATTTCAACCACAATAGATGGAAGAAATAAGATATTCCATAATAAAACCAAATTTAAGCAATATCTATCTAAAAATTCATCCCTACAGATATCTCTAGACGGAAAACTACAACCTAAAGACTACACCCAAGAAAACACAAGAACTAAATAATCCCAGACCAGCAAATCAAGAGAAGAAACATGCTCTCCTGCTCTACATTCTTTACTCTCATACTGCCATACCGCAAACAGTCGTGGATCAGATAATGCAGTTTCTTGAGCCAAGTCAACAGTTTGTAAAGGACTTAGTTCGGCTGGCACAAAACACAATAGAAAAGAATTCCAAAAGATTGCCATGGCCACAGTGATTGGATTTCCTATCATGGGATTCATTGTCTTCTTTGTGAAACTGGTCCATATCCCTATTAATAACATTAGTTATGAATGTTATTAGGTAGGTAGCTGAGTACTTTCTCATTGTGAGAACTAGTGAACAAATGAGTGTGTGACAAGCTCATTAAGTAAATGTTGCCTGTGTACTTTGTGTTTTTCTTTCTTTTCCTCCTCCCTATGAGGTTCTCTATTTCTAAATTAAAATAATTTCAAAATAAACATTTTTCCATAACAGAAAAAAGAGAAGAAACACAACACACACACCACGACCAAAAAATACCAGGAATCAACAAACACTGCTCATTGATATCTCTCAACATCAATGGCCTCAATTCCTCCATAAGACAGACTAACAGAATTGATGTGAAAGCAGGACCCATCCTCCTGCTGCATCTAAGAAACATACATTAACATCAAGGATAGACATTACCTCAGGACAAATAGATGGAAAAAGATATCCCAAGCAAATGGATCTAAGAAGCAAACTGGTGTAGCCATTTTAATATATAACAAAATAAATTTCAAAACTAATCAGAAGAGATAGGAAAAAATTCTACATATTCATCAAAGGAAAAATCTACAAAGAGTACATTGCAATCCTTACCATCTATGCCCCAAACACAAGGGCACCCAAGTTTGAAAAAGAAGCACTTACTTCTACAGTTTAAATCACATGTACTGACGCTCACACACTGAGACTGCAAGACTTCATACCCTACTCTCACCAATAGACAGTCCATCCAGACAAAAACTAAACAGAGAAAGGCTGGAGGTTAGTTAGCATCATAAAACAAATGAACCTAAAAGACATTTACAGAACTTCTCACCCAAACACAAAAGAAAATATCTTCTTCTTAGCACCTCATGGAACTTTGTCCAAATTGACCACATACTTGGACACAAAGCAAGTCTCAATGATTACAAGAAAATTTAAATAACTCCCTGCATCCTATCTGACTACCTCAGATTATGGCTGAATGTCAATAAGAGAAACAACAGAAATCTTACTGAATGAAATGAAAATACCGAATGAAAAATGGGTCAAGACAGTAGTTTAGAAAGAAATTAAAGATTTCCAAGAATTTAACAAAAATGAATACACAACATACCCAAATTTATGGGACACAATGAGGGCAAGGTCTAGGAGGCAAGTTCATAGCACAAGTCTGGTACCCGGGATGCTGATTCACCAGACTCCGGCATCAAGTATTTGTAAGTCCCCCTCCCCCCAGCAGTTTCGTGACACTTCTGTTTGGTTTCTATAAGGTCTTCCGGGCATCACGTGTGCTCCGATCAAACCTGTGCTAGACTAGACCTTGCATTCGATATATAAGAAACAGTTCGTAGTTTTTAATTAGATGAATGTAAAAATAAACTTGGTAGTACGGAAAAATAAATAAGCGACGACTTGTCGTTGAATGACAAAAAAAAAAAAAATGGAGAGATCACATACTAGTTAGTAACTTAACAGCAAACCTGAAAGCTCTAGAACAGAAAGACGAATTCAAGCCCAAAAAGAGTAAACAATAAGAAACAATCAAACCCAGCAATGAAATCAACAAAATACAAACAAAAAGCTATACAAAGAATCAACAAAACAGAGTTGGTTCTTTGATAAAAATCAAGAAGATTGATAAGCCCTTACCCAAATTAACTAAAAGGCAGAAAGTTAATATACAAATTAGCAGAGAGACTAAAAGTGGAATATAACAACAGACACCAAGGAAATTCAGAGAATCTTAAGGACATGCTTTAAAAACCTGTACTCTACCAACTTGGACAATCTAAAAGAAATGGATAAATTTCTCAATACATACCACTTACCCAAGTTAAATCAAGATCAGATAAGCAATTTAAAAAGAGCTACAACCCTAGTGAAGTAGAAGCAGTAATTCAAAGTCTCCCAAAAACAACAAAAGCCCAGTAACAGACAGTTTTAAATCCTACCAGACTTTCAAAGAAGAGTTAATGCCAAAACTCCTCAAACAACTTTTGGTTGTGAGCCTAGCCTTTAATGGCTGAGAATATGCTCTTATATCTTTGTATATTGGCACAAAATTAAGATTATATTTTGTCTACATTGGTATTGATCTTTGTATATTGATACAAAATTAAGATTAACTCTTTTTAAGGTATTGTACTTAGGTAATGCTTAAAAATGCAATGTGAAGTTTTGACCTTTTGATAGTAACTGTAACAAACTGTTTAGGATAATTAAGAAATGCAAACTAAAAAAAAAAAGAAATGCAAACTAATAGTCATTCAAACATGTCATTTTGTTAGGTGCTAGCATAGTGTATCACAGATGTTTTCTAATTTAATCAGAAATCAGATTTCTAAGGGACAAACAACATTTGCTTATCCAAATATATGGAGATAGATAGGTGGTCTTCAAAAACCTCAAGAGATCTGGAGAATATGGCATTCAAAGATGTTTTCTTAACTTAAGATTTTTTTGATATTGAGACATGTCAGCTCCTGACTGCACTCCCCATTCTACTCCAAGTAGATGATGAGCATTGAAGAATCTCCATTTGGAGATGGTTGCATTAGTGGCAAGCTTGTCACTGGGCAAGAGAAACTCCTTGCTTCAACTATAGACAGAATGCTGTCTGAAAAGAATGCTTACCTTGGAAGCAGGTAAGTTTACAGCCTAGCTCTGCCAAGATAGGGTGGGAAAGTCCTTCATAATTCCTGCTTTATAATTAATGTCTGTCAGAGACACTGGGCCAAAAGGCTGATGATAGATGCTCCAATGTAGTGAGAGAAATTGGGGACTCTTCTGGTAGCCAGTTGTCTGTCATTTCTTAGTTTGGGAAGCTGCTTGCTCTGAACTTCCTGTTTACTCAGATATATTTATTTTTCTCAGATCTCTGATGTGCTTGAAGTCTAGATAGTTAGAGTCTCACAGTTAAATTTTAAGTTATTTAGGAATTAAAAGGATGTTCTAGGTCTAAGAAGATGTTTTTAAGTTTGTAATTCAAGTTAGGAAGGAAACTGAGTTAGGTATAGAACTTTAAACTCATCTAGATAAATAGATAATAGAATATTAATATCAGTTGCCAAATATGTATGGACTAGACATTGGGAATGTATGTTATACCTTGTAATTATCATAATTGTGGCCTAATTGTTCTTATTGTTTTGTATTGTATTTATTGTTATAAGAAAAAGAGCCCTTTATTGGATTAAAAGGGAGAACTGTTGGGGGAAAAAAGATACACCTTAAATTTAAAAAAAAAAAAGCAGATAGGAGGGTAAGGGATCACCTATTATGTTTTCAGGTAACAAGACAAGTGCCACACAATTTTTTCCTTCTCCTCATAAAGCACTGTCATTTATACATGAACCTCAAGTATTCAAAATTGAATTCAGGTTTTCAAAACAGAAGCATAGCAAGGGAGTATCAATCAATTGGCCATGGAAACCTTGTCTTTCTGAAAAGTAAAGTCTCAAGAATGAAGAACAGAAACGGCATGCTTTATCCATCATTCGTAGAATTGCATTTGGAATTGTTTAAAGTAGCAGGTATAAGGAATAGTCACAAATTGTGTTAGTTCTTGAAGCAGTGTGGGTGCTGACTACTATTAATATAAAAAATACGTTCAGGGTTTCTTTGATAGCTGTATTTATAATAAAAAGATGTTTGGGTATTGATGAATTTCTGTTAAAAGCTGTTCCCATTTGTTACATGTAATAGACATGATAATTTGTTTACAGTCTTTGTTTAATAAAACATGCATAGAAGTTTTAAGTGAAGTCAACAAAAAGTAAATTGGTGTATGGATATGTGATTTTGAGATTAAAGTTAGTCTTAAAATGTAAATAAAATATGGAATGTGTCCTCAAAAAAAAAATCAGTATCCCTCCTATATACAAATGACAGACTGAGAAACAAATCAAAGAAGAAAACGTCTTTCACAATTGCCTCACATAAGATAAAGTATGATAAAAATTAAAAGACACTGAAGAAACAAGTCAGAAGATAAAAAAGATCTTCCATGCTCATGGATCGGTAGGATTAATATAGTAAAAATGGCCATCCTACTAAAAGCAATCTACAGATTCAATGCAGTCCCCATAAAAGTTCCAGCACAATTCTTCACAGACCTTGAGAGGACAAGTTTCACCTTCACACACACACACACCAAACAAAAACAAACAAACCAGGATGGCTTAAGCATCCTGAATAGTAAAAGAATTGCTGGAGGTATCACCATCCCCAACTTCTAGTTATACTACTGAACTATAGTAATAAAAAACAAACAACAAAAAAAAAACCCAGCATGGTATTTGTACAAAACCAGACATGCTGACCAATGACATTGAAGTGCCAGACATAAATCCACATACCTATGGACATCTGATTTTTCATAAAGAAGCCAGAAATGCACACTGGAAAAAAGATAGCATCTCCAATAAATGCTGCTAGTTAAACTAGATGGCTGCTTGGAGAAGAATACACATAGATCCAAGCCACCCTGTACAAAACTCAGCTCCAAATGGATCAAAAACATCAACATAAAACCAGAGACACTGAAGTTTATGGAAGGAAAGAGAGGAACAACAGCCTGGGACTCATTGGCACAGAGAAGACTTCCTAAACAGAACACCATTAGTGCAGGCACTAAGATCAATAAATACACAGGACCTCAAGAAATCGAAAAACTTCTGCATGACAAAGAACACCATCATTTAAACAAAGTGGTAGCCTACAAAATAGGAAAAGATTTTTACTAACTACAAATCTAGTAGCTACCAGATGCTTTTATGGGATTCCTGAGCCTTTTCTTGGGCTCTTTTCCTTCTGTTTGTTTGTTTTGTCTAATTCAGATGTGTTAGTTCATGTTTTATTAATATCCTTTAGAAGCCTCTTTGTTTTTTAATTTTACTTTATTTTTTCATTTATTTATTTATTTATTGTTCGTCAAGACAGGGTTTCTCTGTGTAACAGAGACTTGGCTGTCCTGGACTTGCTTTGTAGACCATGATGGCCTCAAACTCACAGAGATCTGCCTGCCTCTGCCTCCCAAGTGCTGGGATTAAAGGTTCTAGTAGTGTATTTTAAGTTCTAGAACACTTCATATCTTTTAATAATTTCTTTTTCTCTACTGAAATTTACAGTTCATTTTGTGTGCACCATATTTTAGACCACTTTCGCTAATTCTACTGACTGTTCCTTCCCAGGAATACCCACAAGTCACCTTTGTTCTTATTTGTGGCACACGGGTTCCTGTTTCTTGGTTTTTCTAGTAATTTCATGATTTGGTTGCTTCTCTACAGAAGCAGTTATCAACCTGTGGGTCGTGACCCCCTTGAGGATGGCATATAAGATATCCTGCATATCAGATATTTACATTAGAATGCATAACAGTACAAACTTGTACAACCACTATAGAAATCTGTCTAGCTATATCTTAGAAAACTTGGAATAGCTCTACCTCCTCAAGACCCAGCCATACCACTCCTGGGCATATATCCAAAAGATTCCTCACCAATCAACAAGGACATCTCCTCAACTATGTTCATAGCAGCTTAACTTTTAATAGCTAGACTGGAAACAACCCAGATGACCTTCAACTGAAGAATGTATAAAAAAAAAAAACTGGTACATTTACACAATGGAATACTACTCAGCTATCAGAAACATGGAAATCATGCAATTTTCATCCAAATGGATGGAACTAGAAAAGCTCATCATGATTGAGCTAACTCAGCCTCAGAAAGATACACCTGGCCTGTATTCACTTATAACTGGATTTTAGCCATATAGTACAGGATAACTATCCTACAATCAATAGACCCAAAAGAGCAGGAACATAGACTTTGTTACTTGTTAGTGGAACACTCCACCCTAGTGGAACTGCCATGTATGACCTCTGTGCAAGAGGAAGCTCTTAGACTTCATTTGACTAACGAACTGAGGGGAGCTGATACACACAGACACCCCACACCGGAGGCATGGGTGGGGTGAGAGAGGGGGTAGAGGGTGGGAGGGAGGGGCCAGGAAGGGGTGGAGAGAGGGGGTGGCAATGGAGATGTAACGAAGTAATAAATAAACATTTTTTAAAGAATGCATAACAGTAGCAAACTTACAGTTATGAATTAGCAGCAAACGAATTTTACAGATGGGGAGTCACAACAACATGAGGAACGGTATTAAAGGATCACAGCATTAGGAAGGTTGAAAACACTGCTCTAAAGTGTTGGGGGTCATGTTTGCTTTACCCTGATCCCTTGGTGGTGGGTTACCACTAATACAGAAATCTTTCTACCTACCTGTGTCTAGTTGGAGTCTGCCCAACACAGAAGTATGTCAGGAATTTGCCATATATTTGGGCAGAGTATTTGCAAAGAATTTGGCTGATCCCTTTTGGAGATTTTCTCTGCTCACTTACCAGCTGATTTTCCTCCAAACTGTGCCATCTGGTTTTTCATGGGGTAAGACTGAATTTTATCTGTTTTAGTTGCCCCTGAGACTGCATTTATGAGTATGCAGAAAGAGGGTTTTTATTGTTTTGTTTTTGTTGTTTTCTGTGTGATCTGTCTAGGTAGCAAAGATTTTGTGTTGCGGTTAGATTTTAGGACTATGTTTACTTTGTGGTTACTTTTATCACAGACTTCCATGCACCTACTTTCCAAAGTGCTATTCCTGTTGTTGCCTAGTAGTGTCAGGAAAGTTCCTGTTGCTTTGCATCTTTGTGGCGTCTGCATTGTTGAATGTAAGGACTTCAGCTATTGTCTCATTGTGGTTCTCTTTGTATTTCTAATCACAAATGATGCCCAGGACTATCTCAGGTACTTTTTAATAAACTGAATAAAATTTGAGGAAAATCATTCTTCAGATCTTTTGCCCATTAAACAAAATATTTTAATAGACTGATTTTTAGTGTTGCGTTTTAAGAGTTCCTTAATATTGTGGACATGTTTAAATATATATTTTCAGTCTGTGACTTGTGTTCTCATTTAGTCAAGTCCACTTACAAGTTTTTTTTCTTTGTTGAATTATACTTTGTAGTTAAGTCTAAAAACTCATCAATAAACTTAAAGTTATGCAGATTTTTTTTCTTAAATTTTCGATAGAATTTATGTAGTGTTATGTTTTTAATGTAGATTTATGATCCATTTTTCAGTTAGTAAATTTATTTATGTGCATTGGTACTTTGCCTACATGTACGTCCGTGTTCTATATGCATGCTTGATGTCCTCAGAGACCAGAAGAAGAACTACAGTTGTTAGCTGCCATATGGGTGATGGGAATTGAACCTATATCCTTTGTAAGAGCAGTGAGTGCTTTTAACTGCTGAACCATCTCTCCAGCCCCTAAGGCCCATTTTTATGCAATTTTTATGTGATGTGTGGTATGTGTTAAGAACCTTTTGGATTTTTTTTTTTGGTTGGTTGGTTTGTTGTTTGGTTTTTGTTTATTTGTTTGTTCGTTTGTTTGTTTTTTTTTTTGTTTATTTTAAATGGGCTCTCACTATGTAGCCCTGGCTACCTTGGAAGTCATTATGTAAACCAAACTAATCCTCAAAGTCAAAGAGATCTACCTGCCTCTCTCCTGAGTGCTACGATTAGGGGAATGTACTCGAATATTTTTGGTAGTTCACAGGGTAGGGTTTGCAGCTAGGTCAGACTGCTGGTTACTGTATGCAGCACCTTCCAGCACTAAGAAAGCTACCATTTAGGGTGAAGCTTCCAGGCCAGTATCAGCTTAATTTCGCATGTTACATGCTGCAATATGTGTCAGCTTCAGCAGTAGGTTTTTGCCATCAAAAACCTATTTTGCATTTGGTTCTGGAGGGAACCAAAAGCAATGACAGTAGTCTGTGATGTTTGAGGGGCTCTATAGAACCCACTGCCCCCTGATCAAAAACTAAAAAAGAGGTAACCCACATCTAGCACTATGCTTTTGTTTGGTAGCTACAGAACTAGAAGAGGTATTATGCCCCCATACAGAGTAACTTTATTTAAATTTTGTTACATATAAATATGGACATATTGTAGAAAACCTTTTAAGAGTGGATTTCTATGTGGCTTTTTTCAAAGGTCTTAGGTGTTATTTATTCTTTGACCCTATGTTAATGAGTAATAGAGCCTTCTGGATGTTAATGTTATGTATGGTGCCCTTGTGTTCTTGCAGCGTTGAGATAGAACCCAGAACTTTGTGTCTGCTAAGCAAACTCTCTACCACTGAGATGCTTTCCCAGGCACCAGATCATACCCTGCTGATGTGTGGGTTTATCAGAGTGAACCCAGGGCCTTATATAAGCTAAGCAACATTTTGTGATACTTGGGAGTTCCAGGAATTCTCTATGTATATATAGATTGGAGATGACAGTGTTATTTCTTGCTATGTGCCTCCAAATTCTTTTAGTTGCATATTGCCTAAATAACTTAAAGTTACCACTTTCAGTGTGATGTTAAATGTAAATTATTTAAGATTACCCTTTACGTAGGTCATTTAAGATACTTTTGCCTTGTTCTCCAGGTTTGCAAGAAAGCATTTAGTCTCTCACCATGAGGATTGCTCACTGGGAATTAAAACAACAACAACTATCTTTTATCAGGGAAGTAATCTGTTCCCATTTTGTATGATTTTTATGTTGCTGTTGAATGCCCCTCGTGTGTTCTTCACTAATATGATTGTGTGTTTCCTCATTTAGTCTTCTACTAGTATAGTGGATTATATTCATTGATGTTTTAGTATTACTTTTGTCACTGTGTCTGTTTTTATTACTAAAACTTACCCTCATAACCACAGTTAACTGTAACTCTCACCCTTCCCCAAAGAAGCTCCCATAAATCACACGGATACAGTCTCTCCTCTCCTGCTTACCATTGCTGACAGGCAGTAATAATTTGAACCGTGTGCTCTGCAGCTTTGCATCATAATATAGCACAATGAAATTTAAACTGATGGCCTAAGCTAGATCCGAATATCATTACTCATTATGTTAGTGATGTACTGACAGGAGTATAAACATGGGGACAGGGTAGAGGACAATTACAAGGGGATGAAAACAAGGACTAAAGAAATATAGATTAGCAGCATAAGAATAAAACAAGAGACAGTACAACCTGAAACTGACCCATTTAGAATGGTAACTACAAGAAGCTTTGGACCATATGTCCATTTCCATGAGTCTGACCCATGTCGTTCAGAGCAGGAGTGAGCATTCTACTTCAGCTAGAGCAGCCCCCCATTATACATATGCTGGAATAGTTAACACTATTTCTATTGTGGTAAACAGAATCGGAGCATTGAAATAGATTCTATTTCCTGTGGGGTCACTGGGGTAAATTAGTGTGACTCCTTCCTTGATTATAATGGGCTGCATATGGCAGCCAATATGAACTTAAATTAGTAACAATACCTAGTTATATTGTGGGATACCATTTGGAAACAAGAGCAGTATGGAAGAGATTATGCTCAACTGTGGAAAAGTTCTTTTGGGCAATTGGTAATTCATTTTTGAAGAAGTCAATAATTTTGGGAGATATGTTTATGTTAGTCAGAATTTCACTGTTGGAAAAAAAAAACAAACTAAGAAACCCAAACTAAAAGAGGAGAGGTTTGATTTTTGGCTCATGGTTTCAGAAGTCTTGGTTCATATTAGCCAGTCTCTGTGATGAAACAGAATATTTTGTCAAGTGAAGCAGAGGAAATTTCACCAGATGGCAGCCAAAAGGGAGAAGGGGTAAGGACAAACTTTACCCTTCAAGGGGATGAGCTCATTGACCACCTTACTCCAAATAGACCCCACCTTCTGAAGTTCCCACTACCTCCCAATAGCCAGATATGTTATGAACCTACCACTGATGAGGATGGAGCTCTTTTAAATCAATTACTTTCAACAGATCCCATCTCTGCACACTGCTGCATGGGAGACTAATTCTTCAACACATGAACTTCCAGAGACATTTCAGATCAAACCATAATAGAGAGAGAGAGAGAGAGAGAGAGAGAGAGAGACTCAGACACACACACACACAGAGAAATACAGTCAGACATACACGTGTATATCTAAAAATAAGTCTCAAGGATATGGCTTGGTGATGATTCTATTCATCCAGAGGCACCTGCTGTTTCTCCAGGATGCAAAGGCCCCTTACCAGGGATGTCACTGCTTCACAGTAGCCTCAAAAGTGAAAAGCCATCATCATTAATGTTCTTGATTCCCAAGGAGTGAGGGAACACTAAAGTTATTAAATCAAGTTACTTATATTTGTTCATCATATTTTTACTATGAACAAATTAAAAACTCCAATAAAACATAAAGATCCTAAGAACTCTGGGGAGTTGAGTGATAGAAGAGCCTCTACATTTCCTTTTTATATATGGATTAGTTGTAAAAAAAAAAATCACACATTGCTTAAGGACAGAGACATAATCTGAGGAGTATCTGTCCTGATAGTGAGTCCATCCTTAGAATGTACTTACACAAACTTGAACAGAGTGGGTTAATAATCAACATGGGTCCTTGATACATTGAAGATGTAGTAAATTAGCTCTTGGCTAAATTACATTTGCTTTTACAGTAAACGTCTTTTAAATAAAGGCATTGTTGCAAACTAATGAGAACAGTATAACAAATACATACTAACAAATATTGCATACTGCATTGCTGTCCTCTTGCCTTGTAAGGTGGTAGGCTGTTTTCTGCAGGCTTCACCATGAGCATGTGAGTGAGGCACTATGCTAAGATGTCACTGAATACTAGAAATTTACAGCATGATTATAATACTTTAGGCGCACCATCATGTACACCATCTCTCATTGGCCAGAAAATCATAATATAGGGCATAATGTGACTGAGTCTTAAAGTTGCAAGCCATGATCTTTATTTCCACAAAATTTGGAGCAACAGGAAACCTGAGTTCATCCAAAAAGGCTACAGACAAGCTTGTTGGTTTTTGTCAACCTGTTTCCCTTTGAGCTTCTCCTAGTCTGCCTTTTGGTCTCTTGGTTTGCAATGTTCCCCTCTACTAAGTGTCAAAGCCTCTTGCCTCAGCTAGAGTTCATAAATTAAGACTTTTTTTTTGCCACTCTGGTTTCATGCCCCACTTAAACTACCTCAAAATGTAACAAAATGACTAACAAGAAATAGCCCAGCTATATATCGGCAGGGAGTTTTCAACATTCTTCAATTTGTGATTGAATATAACAGGAAGTGACCAGCAAAATTAATAGATATACCGGGGTGCCCCAAGTTTTAAATTCTCACTTTTTAAATTCTGTAACAATGCTGTCTAAAACAGCTAAAGGGAAACCAGCATGTCAAGCAGGCTAATTAATGATATATATGGAAAGATGAGGCTCTAAATCAAATTGTCCAAAAAATGGCCAAAAATTATTAACGATGTTGAAATAAGCATTAGGGAGAACCCTTCCAAAAGGCTCCATCTCAACAAAAGCCAAGACTTAAAAAACAAAAGTTAGAAGCTGGCAAGATGGCTCAGTGGGTAAAGGCTCCTGTTACCAAATCTGATGACCTGAGTTCAATTCCTGGGAGCCATATACTAGAAGGAGAGAACCTACTCCCAAAAGTTGTCTTCTGACCTCCAGGTGGTGTTTTGGCTCTTGAGTGTCCCAAGACACACACACTGGGGGGGGGGGGCTGAAGTGATAGCTCAGCAGTTAGGAACACTTGTTCTTGCAGAGAACCCAGGTTCAGTTCCCAGCAACCACATGACTGGTATCAATGGTCCACAACTCCAATACACTCTTCCAGCTTCTTTAGGCACTGAACACATGTGGTACACAGACATATATGCAAAAACAACTCATACACATAATAAACTAGTCTTTGTTAAAAGAATTTACATCTACTTATATTATTGTGTATTGGGGGCACACATGTGCTACATATGTGGAGATCACAGAACAACTTATAGGGGTCTGCTCTCACCTTCCACCATATGCATCCTGGAGATAAAACTAAGAGCATCATTAGCAGTAAGCGGAGGCTTCTCTCCTATCCAAGAGCCAAGATCTAATAAGAAGGACCATCTTCCTCCTTCACCACTCCCCAAACCACCTACACTCGCTTTGTGTAGAGTTCTAACAAAGTTCCCAATGCTTGAGTTGCCAAGACGCCTGGCAAGGATGCTTGCATCGTCACTATGCATCATTCCTCTTAATCTCATACATAGTAAGCCCCAAAGTATTAGCCCTAAAATCCTCAAATCATTAAGAAGGCATACACTACAAATAATCTGGAATAGTTTCTTCTGTCTGGTGAGGACAGTATATTTGGACATTTTAGGACAGATGAAAGTCAGATCTTATCTCAGGTAAGTCTACATTGCCAAAATTCAGAAAAATGAAAAAAGAATTGCGTGTATCTTTGAGAAGAAAAAGAAGCAACATTGAGTGAAAATTTTCATACATAAAGGAAAATAGCAGGGTGAGAGGGAAGGAGAAAGGAACAGACGTGAGGAGGGTTTGTGTATGGTGGGTGGGGGAGGTTGACAATGAATTATAATAAAATTAGTTTAGAGAATCATTTTGTTTTATCCATGGTAACCTTTGGTGGCACGTGATTATATTAAATTGAGATGCCATACATTATAAAGAAAACTAAAAAAAAGAGAAAACAACGAATTTAAAATGTTTTTTTCAGTCCAGGAATGTTGCTGGTTAACTACATGGCAGATTTCATAGAAGGTGATGATTTTTCAATGGTCTAGAGCCAGACATGACGGCACTTGTCTATAGTGTAGCACCCACAAGGCTAATGACGGAGGATTGCTACAAGTTTGAAGACAATATGGGTTACAGAGTGAATTCAGAGCCTGGGATAACAGATAAACTCTGTCTTCTCTCAATTTAATATAATCATACAACACCAAACTTTACCATAATTATACATGCTATATGTCATGCAAATCCTTACAGAATTATTACATAAGAAAATAATTTGATGGTACATCCTTAGTGACTCATGATTTAAGGACAAAGTAACTGCAAAAAATCTTGAACAGCATTTATAGCTTCTCAGATAAAATGTCAGTAATTATGTTATATCTTCTTGGACTCAAGATGCTATGACCAGGAACAGGGGAAGAAAAATAACAACTGAAATATTTAATCATTTGCTAAATTGGATCATATTGCTAAAACTGAATTCAAAAAATCAATAGGAATAATTGCCTTTTAAAATAAAAGAGTATGTTTTTCCAATTTTTTTTTCTTAAAGTGAGAGAGGAAGAGAGGGGAGAAAATGAACTTCATGTGTAAAGTTACTTCTGCAGTCGTGATACCCAACTTCATTTTGTTAGGGTACACTTGAGAAATGGATTCTACAGGCCACTCTGAGCCTGGTCCAACCAGCAGTTGCAAGTACAAGAAATAATTCCCATTAATGGGACAGTACCAAACAAACACAACAGGGTCTACTCACTGGCCAAAGTGGGTCAGTTTGAGCAATAAAAGATAATTATTACTATAGTTCATTAAGTCATATTGAATGTATGATGATGTCATGAGTCCATATTGACAAAAATGCAAAAAATTGAATAAAGATGATAAATTGAATACCCTGTATTACCTTTGAATCCTTAAATCAATAGTGTTATTATTTTGATTCATTTACCAGCAATGAGAAATACAGACTTCATAAGTAGTAAATAGATAGTGTTTTTTTGTCTCAAAGAAAGATGCCAACAGGATAATCCCTTAAACTGTGGTAAAGAAATTAAGAATAGCCAAATTAGAGTCAGATGTGTTTTCAAATATCCATGAACAATTTATGGTCAAGAAGATGAGGAAATTGCAAGATATCATTAAACTCAAAAGCCTCTATAACAAATTTTGTTATAAAATCTCTAAATTATTGAAATCTTATCAAGTTAAAAGGTATTGAAATATGATATATATCTTCAGAACTAAATTCCAAACTTCAAGTGATCAGTCCAAAGGGTAGCACGAACCCCCTGTGTGAGGAACAGAACCAAGTTGAGTGCACAAGTTTCACCCAGGGACCTGCTTCAGTTCTGCAAAATGTGGATCAGCCTCTGAAATTCGATGTTGATCACAGGGAAATGGAAGTAATGCTGTGTGAATAGAATTAAATTTAGATTCTGTCTAATTTTAGATAGCAATAAGATTCTATTGCTAAAACTGAATGTCTATTTAGATAGAATTAAATTTAGATTCTATCTAAAACACTTCTAAATTTAGATTCTAGGATATGGAGACAAGTCAGTGTTCCATTGCTAGGTATAAAATTCAAATTTCAGAAGAATACAGATAGCATAATGTTTGCCATAATCGTTGTGTTTTCAAGTTTGACTCGAGAATCTCTGCACTGGAATTTTCAATGAGATACGTATTTGTCTGTGTTTTAACGTTTGGGCTTTTTTTTTTTTTTATCAAAAGGTTTTCGACCTTAATAAGCCTTTGTAAATAGGTGGTGGGAGGGGGAAACACCAAGGGTTCCAACACTCCATGACTTCCAATTTCGCCATTCGGAAATCCGGCTGGATGTAACCTGAGCTCACTGTAGCAGCCCTGCCACCCAACTCCGGGCTCAGCATGGGTTCAAGACTGCGCGTGCGCGGACGTGGCGGTGACCGGCTACCCCCACCCCTCGCGGGTCTTGAGCGTCGTCGCGACGTCCGTGGCGACTCAGAGCTTTTTTTAAAATGTCTCCCGACGGTTGTGCGACCATCTGAGACGCGGTAGCCTGCACGGAAAGGAGGGGCCCCCGCTCCTAGGTAGCCTCTGGGGACCCCGAGGCCTCAGCCACTTGCCCCCGGGCCGAGCTGCCGCCCCCGGGCGGGTCCGACTGCGCCGCCGCTCGACTTCCGGGACCGGGAGCAGGAAGGGAAAGCCCGCGCGGGGCGAGCCTGTGCGCCCGGAGGGGCGCCAGCGCCGAGCCGCTGCTCCGCATGATAGACATGCTGATGTCTTCAGATCCCGAAGCAAGGAAGGAACAGATGTGCACCCTTCCAGGAGTGGTCAGGACCGGCGCAGCCTCCTTTACAGTCCTAGGTCGCACCTGCCCTGCAACCTTCAGATGTTGCCTTTTGTCTTTGGAGATCTCAAAGCCTTATTGCGTTGGATCAGATCAAAGTTAACGCTCCGTGGTTTTGGACATATATGGATGTGACGTGCTTTTATATCTTTAACTTCAAAAGTGAAAGTGCCGGAAAACACACTTTAAGCTTTTAATTTACAATAAAATGAATTTATTTAGCATCAGAAGATCATTTTGAACCAATGTTGTTTAACGGCTGCGTTTCTTACTTGATATAAGCCCCCAAATACTAGAGTTTCATAAATAATTAGTTAAGTGCCATCTGTCATGAATTCTGAGCAAAGGAGAATTTAGAAATCTGTCAGTCTTCCTCACAAACCTAAGGTTGGGTGTGTTTATTGTCTTTTCCAGGGGTGGAAACTCTGATGGCGGGACAGTAAGAACCCCAGCCATCTAACCCCGGAGTCTTTGTTCTTTATTTCCTGGCTTTATCTACTCCTGAGATCCATAAATTTAGAATTTACCCAAAATGCAAGGTATTTGTGAAAGTACGGTTCACGGTGTACGAACAAATCTCAACTTCATTGCATCCTTCACCTGCCCATTTGCTCAAGTTTTTAATTGCATGCCGACTCTTCAGTATTTATTTTCTTTTACAGGTATTTTGAACTACAAATGGGTTACACGCTGATAACCCCATCATAGATTGAAAATACCAAAATATTATATACATGTGGACACAAAGTCAGCTTTAAATAGTTAATTAAAATCACAAGAACTTGGCGTTATAGGAAAGAAAACTGATAATGGTGGTAGATCTTTTCAGACTAATGGCAGTTTGCCTAGTAAGAAGTGTAATATAGCCTGCCTCCCAGCTCTTTATGGTTTGATTTATAAGACTCCAAGCTACAATGTTTTAACTTTAGAATGATGTGACATCCATATGCACTCAAAGGACCTTTCCTGAGCTAAGGATGCCCCTCCCTCTGTACCACTGTCATGGGAGTTAATAGACATCTCTGGCATTTAGTAGGTAAAGCATTTAATAAGTGCAGCTTCCACTTGTCAGTATTCTCATCCTACGAAGGGGTTATCAGGATGTAACCCCCTTGTGGTTTAAAATACCTATAAAAGGAAGCAACTAGTGAACAGTGGACATGCAATTAAAAAACTTGAGTTGATTGACAGATGATGGAGTGACTCATGCTTTCACTAATACCTTGCGCTTTGGAATGAATTGTTTGTGAGGCTGTCTTAAAACTAAAAATGGAAAAATAATAAATCACATTATAATGTATTTTGTGTGATACACAGAGGTTTTAAGGCAACCTATTCTCTTACCCTCCAAAAGTCCACAGCTCAGAGTCCTGAACTATATTGTCTATGTGACAGCTACTGAGGAAGTGTGTAGTATCATTTCAGGACTTTTAAATTCTGCCATGCTCACTAGTCTCCTTTTTTATTTGGGGTTTGACACAGTTGCACCAAATGGGGCATCTATTAAAATGCTCCATAATTTACATTTTTAGTATTTTGTCCTCTTAATCCGTTCAAAACTACTCAACTTTTATTCTCCCAAAACATTTATTTTAATAATTATTATTATCCTAATTTCTCACATAAAGTATGGAGGCTCCAACAATTAAATATTATGTACAAGATGAGGGACTAAACCCATATTAGGTTTTTTTGTTGTTGGTTTTGGTTTTTTTGTTTGTTTTCGTTTGTTTGGTTTTTGGTTTTTCGAGACAGGGTTTCTCTGTGTATCTCTAGCAGTCCTGGACTGGCTTTGTAAACCAAGCTGGCCTTGAACTCAGAGATCCGCCTGCCTGTGCCTCCCGAGTGGCTGGGATTAAAGGTGTGTGCCACCATACCTGGCCCATATTATTATCATTAAGTAGAAACCTGGAGTTGCATGAACTTTGAGTTGTTTATATAAATGGCTCTCTTTTATTAACTTGCCTTCTCAAAACCTGTAATTCTGAAGTCAGAAGCACACAGCTGTCACACAAAAAAGTGATCACTTATCACCTGTATGCAAAAAAATGCTTTACCAAGTGGCTACAATGTTTAGCTCCTAACCACTCTGAGGGACTGTTTTGAATGGAGAGTAAGGTTGTTGCTCTTCTTTAAAAAAAAAAATATATATATATGTATATATATGGTATGAAAATGAGCACATTATTATAAAAATCAGAAAAGATGAATGTGTGGTTTGATGGCCAGACCCTGAATTTATGTTCAACATCTGCTTTTCCATATTATAGATGGGTACCAATGATTCTATGCCATGTCTATTTCTCCTGGTTTTTCTTCTGTTTTCGATTGCTTGCTGTTTACAGCTATGGTCATCACAATCACCTTTGTTTCTTTTTTCTTTCCTCCAACTCTGTGTTAAATTCCAGTAACTCATTTGTTATGACTAGAATCTGTCTTGCAAGCAAGCTCACTGGGCCAAATGACTTGCCTTGGAAAGGAAGGACTGCTGGGAAGTCAGTGTATTGTTGAGAAGTCTTAACTTGCTGCATCAAATAGAATATGAGAAATCTCCCTTCAGATGAATTTAGGAGGTGTGTATTCTGACTTGTATCACTGATTCTATTTGGATCAATGACATTAAAGTTACAAATATTAATTCTTATGAAGGTTGCATCTAATAATTCTGGCAAATGGTTCAACAAATGCTTGCTGTTTGTATTGCAACTCTTGCAGCCAATATCTGCTGGGAGTGATTTAATACAGCCGGAGACGATCACTAACAATCACAATGGCCTGAAAAGTTGCACCAAGTTCCTGGTACTTTATTTTTTTCTCTTCGGTTTAAGGACCAATTAGTGCTCATCAGATGGTACTTGAATTTTTTTTCCATTGTATTATGATAAAAGAAATAGTTTAAAGGAGAGGTGAGCTCTGGAGCAGGCCAGTCATGGTTAACCGGTTAGAGGTTTTTTTTTTTTTTTTTTGCTAAGGATTCACTTTAGCTGTGAGAGAGCAGTGGTTTCATCTGAGACCGCCAGGTTCATCCGCACCGTCCCAGCCCCACCTGATTTAAAAAAAAATAAATAAAACAAACAAGCAAAAAAAAAATTGCTGAGTAGCAAGATGTGTGATAGCACAAATGTGGCTTATTTTGAGAATTCAAGGAAGGAGGGAAAAGGGCTGGAGTGAAGGCGGGAATCCTCAGCCATGTTTCCAAACTTCCTGACTGTTCATGGTCATGTCTTCCTAGTGTACCTGGCGCCTGTCCCATCTGAGAGTATAATGCCATCGCCTCTAGCACTATGTCGCTACCTCCCTGGCCAGCTGTCGCCATCGGTGGACTCGCGGCCCTGCAGCAGCCCCTTAGTGGCCCCCAGGAAGGCAGGGAAGCTCTTCCTGGGGGCCACTCCTCCTCGGGCCCCGCGGCTGCCACAACGACTGGCCTGGTGCTCCATCGACTGGGAACAGGTGTGCCTGCTGCACAGGCTGGGCTCTGGAGGGTTTGGCTCGGTGTACAAAGCCACTTACCACGGTGTTCCTGTGGCCATCAAGCAAGTGAACAAGTGCACCAAGAACCTACATGCATCCCAGCGGAGTTTCTGGGCTGAACTCAACATTGCAAGGCTGCGCCACGACAACATAGTCCGGGTTGTAGCTGCCAGCACGCGCACCCCGGAGGGCTCCAACAGCCTAGGTACCATAATCATGGAGTTTGGAGGCAATGTGACTCTACACCAAGTCATCTACCGTACCACCCCCTCCTCGGAGCCTCTCAGCTGCAGAGAGCAACTGAGTTTAGGGCAGTGCCTCAAGTATTCCATAGATATTGTTAACGGCCTGCTTTTCCTCCACTCACAAAGCATTTTGCACTTGGACCTGAAGCCAGCGAACATTCTGATCAGTGAGAAGGACGTCTGTAAGATCAGCGACTTCGGCTGCTCCCAGAAGCTGCAGGATCTGAGGTGCGGGCAGAGATCCCCTAACCACATAGGGGGCACATACACACACCAAGCGCCGGAGCTCCTGAAAGGAGAGGTAGCCACGCCCAAAGCCGACATCTACTCTTTTGGCATCACCTTGTGGCAGATGACCACCAGGGAGGTGCCTTACTCGGGCGAGCCTCAGTACGTACTGTACGCAGTGGTAGCCTACAATCTGCGCCCCTCACTGGCGGGGGCCGTGTTCACCACCTCCCCAACCGGGCAGACACTGCAGAGCATCGTCCAGAGCTGCTGGGAGGCCCGCGCCCTGCAGAGGCCGGGTGCAGAACTGCTGCAGAGGGACCTGAACGCTTTCCGAAAGACACTAGACTGACTCCATCCAGCCTGTATGGAGATAAGCTTTTTGTTTCTGTTTATTTTTAAACAAGGGTGGTGTGGAAGAAAACATACCCCTAGGGCATATTTTTTAGAAAATAAAGTTACTGAGAAATTTTTTTAAAAAGAAAAATTTTAAAAGACTGAAGTGTTTTTTTTTTCCTAAGACTGAGGCTTCAGATCTCCTGGGCATCACTGCTGGCAACCAACCTGACCTCTTTATGGTTGTGTGGCCCCTTTCTAGGCTCCTGGCCTACTTTATCATCTCTGTTGTATTGCTGATAGATTTATTACTGACTGGGAAAAAAAAGGAAAAAGGAAAGGACATGACTGCTGTGGGTATGGAGGAGAAAGTATTGTGGATAAAAGGGAGACATAGTCAAAGGTGGGACATCTGGCTGGGAGAATTAAGAGTAGACATGACCCTGAGCCATGTGAAGAGAAGTAGGAGGGGAAAGGAGAGAGGAGAGAGGGGAACCAGGTGCCAGTCGTTTGTCCTGGGTTTGAAACCTAACAGTTACCGATAAAGAACAGTTTTCCAAAAAAGAAAGCCACTATAGACAAGCCACATTTTCCCCCTGTCAATTCTCATGTGTCACATCTCCCCACCCCCCACCTAAATTCAAGCTTTAGATTGTCTCCAGTAAAACAACAAAACCAACACTTAAAAAGAACAGTTGTTAGCCAGCGGTGGTGGAACACTCTTTTAATCCCAACACATAGGACACAGAGGCAAGCGAAACTCTGATCTCTGAGTTTGAGGCCAGCCTGGTCTACAAAGTGAGTTCCAGGACAGCCAGGGATACCCAGAGAAACCCTGTGTAGAAAAACCAAAAAACAAACAAACAAAAATTGGTTGTTTTCCTTTCCAGTCTATAAGAAAATGCTGTTTGAAATCACTTTCACATACATTTTATAAGTTGAAGTTAATTATTTTTTCCAGCAATAATATTCTAAATAACTTGTAATAGCTTATATTTGAACATTGTCATGAGCAGAAAGGTCAAAAAAATACCTCTAGCCTGGACAGGTAGGTGTCTTTTGCCTCGGATTTGAACTCAAAGGCAGAGAGCAAAATAAAGTTGTGCTGTGGAAGCCAAAAGGAACCCAGTGAAGAGTGAGGGCTGAGTTGATGGGAAAGAAAAGACCAGTGAGATTGGATTACTTTTTCTAGAAGTCAAGACACTGGGTACTGTGAATGGGATTTAGGAAAGGAAGTGTCTTTGTCAGGCTCTTGTCATTGAGATGGACAACCTTGGCTTTCTCTTAGAACAGTACAACAGTATCCATGCATGGAGGGGTCCAGGCAAACACAATGGCTAGGATAGCTGGCGGCCATTCTTGGGGTAGAGGCTGTGTGAGTGCTGTAAGGAAAAGCAGGAGGAACACTGGAGGAGGCAAGAGACACAGAATGTGTGTGGTTGTTTGGTTCGGTTTTAGGATGAAGAGGTAAGTTTGTTTGTAGATGAAACCTGAGGAGACAAAGATAACTGGTGAACTTTTAAAAAAATCAGCCAGATGAAAGATGGGAGCTATGGAAAGATTGTAGCTTTGGAGAAAAGGGACATCTCTCCCAGGATGGGAGGCAAGAGTGGGGCAGGGCTGTTAGTAGAGATGGGCAAGGAAGAGCACTGTGAAAGCTCGAGGCTCTGGGCTTCTACTCTGCCTAGAGTGCTTGACTGGGATCTAGAGTGAAATTCTACTATAGAAGTGTTCTTGGGGGAAGCAAGAGGGATTCATCTAGGGCCACATAATGTTGATAGGATGTTGCTAACTCTGTCCAGGTGGCTATAGACCAAAAAAATAGGTCCCTGGCTTTGGTGGTTTGTCTTTTTATTTGGGCCTCTACAACACTGCAACAGAGTCATTCAGTGGAAAGTACACTTTGGACCTTTTCCTGAGCTATTGGCAGGCAGTCTAAACACCCAGACCCCCAAGCCCATTGCTAGGCAGCAACTGCAAGGCTCACCCTCCAGCCACAGCCATGCCCCATGGTCACTGTGTCTCCAGGTTCTCTGGTTAGAGATGCAGCTGGCCGGCTGTACCTTCAGAGTTTGGGGCTGAGAACTGACACAGATCTGAGAATATTGTGAGGAAAAAATGTACTAACTTGTACAAACTTTGCCCCTTATTCTCAAAACAATATACTGTAGCAAATATTCAAACAGCACATCCATTAAAGTAGGCATTGTAATGAATTGGCAGATAATTAAGGAAAACAGGATGTATAGGTTATATGCAAATACAATACCATGGTACCTGTGAGGGTCCTAGATCTAGAGCACCCAAGAACACTGAGAAACATTATATTCAACAAATGTAAAAGATGGTCAATACTTTGTCATTAAATAGATTGTATTAGGGTAGGTGATTTTCTCCAACTATAATCCAAGTTAGTATTCTGAACCAGTGTACGCTAGACTTCTTGAAGCTATGATGGTCAGTAGATCAGGTTAAATTTCAGTGATATTTTTCAATTTATGATACCTTTATTGGACCTAACACCACTGTAAGCTGTAAAACACCTATACTTGCCACCATTAAATGTCTTGTTCATGTTTCTACTGTTGTGATGAAACGCCATGACCAAAAAGCAAGTTGGGGAGGAAAAAGTTTATTTGACTTACACTTCCACATTGCTGTTCATCATCAAAGGAAATAAGGACAGAAACTCAACCAGGGCTGAAACTTGGAGGTAGGAGCTAATGAAGAGGCCATGGAAGGTTGCTGCTTACTGGCTTGTTCCACATGGCTTGCTCAGCCTGCTTTCTAACAGAACCCAGGACCACCCGCCCAGGGATGGCATCACCCACAATGGGCTGGGCCCTCCCCATTGATCACTAATTGAGAAAGTGCCCTACAGCTGGATCTCATGGAGGCATTTCCTCAGCTGAGGTTCCGTCCTCTCTGATGACTCCAGTTTGTGTCAAGTTGACACAAAACCAGCCAGTACACCAAGGATGTAACTCAGGTAGAATCTTCTAGTATGCGTATGACCCCAGCCTCAACTTCCAGAAATGCAAAACTAATTAATTTAAAATATAATTTCTGTTTATTTTAGCAAAAAGAACTATTGTTGGGAAGTCTTAAATACAATACATTAAAAAAGTTAAAATGAACCTGCTTTGTTCTACTGTGTTAAAATATGATTCTAACTACACCGAATGCCTCAGCCTCAGACTGTCATGTAGGTACACAAGAGTATATTGTAAGGGCATGAAAACCCATGCCAAAAAACTGGCCATAACTGAGGTTTGAATGTCTTTCTTTTCTGAAAACCATACCAAGTGACAAGTGTACACAGAAGAACCAACTCTATACATTCTGTAATCCATGAATGTATGAGAAACAAAGAAATTCTGTAATGTAGTGATACCAAAGACTGCACTAATTGCACAGAAAGAGTTCAGGGTTAAAGTATTGGGGGTTGGTCTTGTGCACTGTGTATTCAGATGCTAATTTTTGTGCCCAAAAATCTGGTTGCAGTCCAGATGTGGACATTGTCATAATTATTGGGCCATCTCCTGTATCAATGTTGTGTAAAGAATGTTCTCCATACTCAGGGCTGAAACCAATAACTCAGAAACAAAGAGAACAATACCAAGAATTGATGAAACCAAGAACTGGTTCTTTGAGAAAATCAACAAAATAGACAAGCCCTTAGCTAAACTAACTAAAAGGCAGAGGGAAAATACCCAAATCAACAAAATCAGAAATGAAAAGGGGGAGTTAACGACAAACATTGAGAAAATCCAAAGAATCATTACTTCAAGACCAGTACTCCACAAAATTGGAAAACCTAAGCAAAATGGACAATTTTCTTGATGGATTCCACATACCAAGGTTAAATCAAGATCAGGTAAACAAATTATTCAGTCCTATAATCCCTAAGGAAATAGAAGCAGTCATTAAAAGTCTCCCAATCAAAAAAAGCCCAGGGCCAGATAGTTTCAGCACAGAATTCTACCAGACCTTCAAAGAATAGCTAATACCAATACTCTTCAAACTCTTCCACAGACAGAATCAGAAGGAACACTGCCAAACTGATTCTATGAGGCCACAGTCACCCTGATTCCTAAACCACACAAAGACCCAACAAAGAAAGAGAATTTCAGACCAATTTCCTTTATGAACATCGATACAAAAATATTCAATAAAATACTTGCAAACCAAATCTAAGAACACATCAAAAGTATCATAAACCATGATCAAGTAGACTTCATCCCAAGAATGCAGGAATGGTTCAACATACGAAAATCTGTCAATATAATCTACTATATAAACAAGCTGAAAGAAAAAAAAAACACATGATCATCTCATTAGATGCCAAAAATGTATTCGACAAAATTCAAAACCCCTTCATGTTAAAAGTCTTGGAGAGATTAGGCATACAAGGACCATAACTAAAAATAATAAAGGCAATATTCAGCAAGCCAGTAGCCAACATCAAATTAAATGGAGAAAAACTTAAAGCATTTCCACTAAAATGCTTTTCAGGGACAAAGCAAGGCTGACTACTCTCTCCATATCTCTTCAACATAGTACCTGAAGTTCTACCAAAAGCAATAAGACAACTAAAGGAGATCAAGGGGATACAAATTGGAAAGGAAAAAGTCAAAGTATTCCTAATCGCAGATGATATGATAGTATACATAAGTGAACCCAAAAATTCCAACAGAGAACTCCTACAGCCAAGAAACACCTTCAACAATGTGACTGGATACAAAATTAATTATAAAATATCAATAACCCTTCTTTACATAAAAGATAAATGGGTCAAGGAAGAAATTAGGGAAAGAACACCCTTCACAATAGCCACAAATAATATAAAATACCTTGGGATAACTGTAACCAAGCAAGTGAAAGACCTGTAAGACAAGAACTTCAAGTCCCTGAAGAAAGAAATTGAAGATATCAGAAGATGGAAAGATTTCCTGTGCTCATGGATAGGTAGGATTTGTGGTGGTGCATGCCTTTAATCCCAGCACTTGGGAGGCAGAGGCAGGTGGATCTCTGTGAGTTCAAGGCCAGCCTGGTCTAAAAAGTGAGTCCAAGACAGTCAGGGCTACACAGAGAAACCCTGTCTCAAAAAACCAAAAAAATAAAAAATAAAAAAAAATAATAAAAATGGCCATCCTACCAAAAGCAATATAGAGATTCAATGCTATTCCTATCAAAATACCAACACAATTCTTTACAGACCTTGAAAGAACAATTTTCAACTTCATGTGGAAGAACAAAAAACCAAAAATAGCTAAAACATTCCTGTACAATAAAATAGCATCTGGAGGTATCACCATTCCTGATTTCAAGCTATACTACAAAGAAATAGTAATAAAGACAGCATGGTACTGACATAGAAACAGACCAGTTGATCAATGGAATCGAATCGAAGACCCAGAAATAACCCCACACACCTACAGTCACTTAATTTTTGACAAAGAAGCCAAAACCATACAATGGAAAAATCAAAGCATCTTCAACAAATGGAACTGGTCTAACTGGATGTCAACATGTAAGAAGAATGCAAATAGACTCATATTTATCACCCTGCTCAAAACTTAAATCCAAGTGGATCAAATACCTCAACATAAAACCAGATATACTAAATTTAATAGAAGAGAAAGTTGGGGAAATCTTCAAACTCCTGGGCACAGGAGACAACTTCCTGAACAGAACATCAATAGCTCAGGCTCTGAGAACAACAATCAATAAATGGGACCTCATGAAACTGAAAAACTTCTGTAAGGCAAAGGACATTGTCATTGGAACAAAATGGCAGCCAATCCCCTCCAACAGAGGGCTAATACTCAAAATATATAAGGAATTAAAGAAATTAAACATCAACAAACCAAATAATCCAATCAAAAATGGAATACAGTGCTAAACCAAGAACTCACTACAGTGAATGTGTGTGGGGGGGATTAACGCCAAGAACAGTGATAGCAGAACTGAGCTTCCAACAGTTGGTAGAGGAAGAGAGGTGTAGACAATGACAGTCAAAGGGCCCCCAAACAAGAGAAGGTCACTATGGGCACAGGGAAGAGTGTAAGAGAGCCTCAGAAGTCTCCTAGGCCACTTGGTTTTGAGAGAGCAAAGCTGTGACTTCAGAGAGGAACTCTCCAGAAATGCCATGTTTGAAGGGAGCAAGCAGATGAAGGAAGTCTTTGAGCTGTTGGAAGACATCCTGACTGAGCTAGAGTTAGGGTTTGGGGTGCTCCACTTGTAGTGACCCTATCAGATGATGTTGTTCATGTTTGAGATGTCAGATCAGCATATTTAACACAAAGATTAAGAAAGGAAATGAGACTGAGTCAAGCTGTGGCAGGGAAGAGATACAACCTGCCAATGATAATCGTCACTAACAGAGGTAGCAAATAGATATGTTCAGCAGGAAGGAAATTATAAACAGGCAAATAACGTAACAAAAATGCCACAGTGCCCTAAATCTAAAGAAAAAAATACAAATAAGCATAAATTTTACCAAGATCAGAGCTTTTAAAATGTTTTATATGTATTTAGAAGGGTGTTGAACATGCATCCTGTGAGGTCAGAGGTTAATATGTGAAAGTTAGTTCTCCCCTCATCATGTTGGTTCCAGGGATTGAACTCAGGTCATCCCAGTTGGCTGTAAGTGGCCATTACCCTCTAAGCTATCTCACCAGCCCAAAGCCTTTTCTTTTCTTCTTCCTTCCTTCCTTCTATTCATTCATTCATTCATTCATTCATTCATTCATTCATTGTGTGCTGTGCATGAGTGTGTGCATGCCACTGCACCTGTGCAGTGATCAGAGGGCAATTGTTAGGAGTTACTTCTCTCCTTTTATTTTTATGCACGTTCCTGGGATGGAACTCAGGTCATTAGGCCTTTGGTGGCAAGCCTAATGAGCCACCTCACTGCCTCTTACAACTATTATGCAAATATGTGCTGAAAGAAAACACTAAAACTGTAGGCATCTTTAGAACAACAGTGCAAACAGGTTATTACTACTGGGTAAATATAGAGGAGTTAAAACTCATCATCTCAAATAGTAACATGAAAAAAAACCCAATAAAAACAAATTAGTTAAATGTGTGTCATGTTTAGAGAAAGCAGAAAAATTGAGAGAATTTAAAAAAAAAGAACCAGGAATAAAGTCAAACATGAGTTTTTTTTTTTTTTTAAACCAAAACAAATAGGTTTCTTAACTAAAAGTCGACATACATTCCACTATGAGAAATAATCACAAAAGTGGAGAATACATATCAAAACAAGATTTTTTAAATAGGAAAAATGCTGTTTGCATAACTTTGGAAATAAAACTGAAAACCTAGAAGAATATATGGCTTTCTATGAAAATTATTCAAATGAGCCCCAATGATCACAGAACACAAATAGACAGCTTGTGTGGAAGAAATTGTTATCCAACTTCTGGTATAGTTATCCCATAAGATATGAGACCCCAAGTCCCACAAGCTTCTACTAAAGACTGACCGATCTTTGCTATTCAAACAATTCCAAAAAAACTTCTATTTCTTTAAATTAAAGCATTTATACAGAAACCTAAGTAAAATTACTTTAAAATAGAAAAAGAAAAAAAGAAATGGCTCACTGAGACACAATGACCACAGAAAAACTAATAAAGATGTCTTTCCATGTGATATGAAGTCACATCACAGTCAGCGAAGAATGCTGGAATATAAATATCAGATGGACAATGTACCAAAAAATCAATGAAATTTAGAAAGCATGCTTAAATCTTAAGTAAATAGACAAACAAATGGTTTGCAAAAAAATTACAGCAGACTCGGACCCTATTTCTTTCCTCAGATAGTTTTCCTTCCCAGCTTTATGAAGTTTGTTCTCTTGGCTCTGAGATGGTGACACCACTAAATTTTCACAGTGATTCATAATATTGGAGCACTCAAGCTTTTATTCTAAAGTTTCATAGTGAAGTCATCTGTATTTCCTAGGTTGGTGAATCCAACAGCACAATCCTGCACTTTCTGTGTTTTAAGAGAGCTAGCATGGGAGTGACTTTGATCCAGAGTCTCTCACAAAGAAACAGCACCTTCTCCACATTTAGCATCAAAAATTTGGTTTCAAGATGCTTCTTGGCCAGTATTGCTAAATATCTGTTTCATATTTTACACTTGAATGTGAAGTCTCTGTAGAAAAGGCAAGCCACTTTTTCAGTCTCCTTCTTGAACACAATTTCCCTTACTAGGAGTTTCTCTGCACTCCTGGCATCCTTCCGGAAGCCATTCTTCTGTCTACTGCTGAGCTTTCTGGAGTCTCCTTTTTGTAAGGAGTCACAGTTCACCTTCTCCCATGTGATCCTGTTTCTGAATCCAGATGATTTCCTCCTAGCTCAGCAGCCTGAAGGAACTGGTTCTCTAGGGCTTTCAGAACGTGTTGATAGATCCATTACCTTCCACTTTCCTCAACAATCTCAGTGCTGGACTATTAGTGATGCCTAAAAAGTGAGAGAAATTCAGCTCAAGAAAACCTATAGGTACACACACATACCTCCCTCACCTCCACAATCCCCTACCCAGGGTTCAGCCCCACAGCTGTTGTTAGGACTCCAAACCAAACTTCACTTCCACATTTTCACCGGCTGCAGCCCTCTCAAAATAGAATGCAATTTTTACAAAAGAGACTCAAAAAAGAAAAATAAACGAATTCCCCCCTTTAACCTTATTCAGCACACACACACACACACAACCAATGTTCATTTCTTAGTTTCAGTAAGTTTAGGATGCTAGCATTCATGAACTCTAAATAGAAGATATTTCTTAGTTTCAGTAAGTTTAGGATGCTAGCATTCATGAACTCTAAATAGAAGATATACAATAATCATCTGTGTTATCTTTGCAACTCTAAAATATTTATCTGTGCATCTTTTAGATTTCCAAATGTTTAAATTTCATATACACACAGGGCCTGGAGTGATAGCTTAGCAGTTAACAGCACTGGCTGCTTTTCCAAGGGATCTGGGTTGGATTCCCAGAGTTGCATGTGGCTTAAAGCTATCAGTAACTCCAGTCCTGAGGGATCTGACCCACTCTTCTTGCTTCTGAAGGCACCAAACATACATGTTGTACACAGACATACATATCAGCAAAACACTCATACGAATGAAAAAAAACAAAAACAAAAACTCACACACAGCATAATAGAAATCATGGGAATCACTCTCCCCAAATTTAGGAACAAGAGAATTCTAATGGCTGTTTACTATTCTTATTGATCAATGGCACTCAAAAAGAAGAAAATTTGAGTTCTGCAACTCTAGCAAGGAGAAACAAATTTCATTTGAAGATTCTGTTTTCAGGATATGTACCTGGGAAGGGGGTGAAATTTTTAAAAAGAGCCAGAAAAAATCAGGAAGGAACACGCACTCTGGAGGTACCTGCTTCTACTTCCATCAAGATGTCTCAACATATCCTATCAAATCTGAACTATGAAAACACTAGGTAAGAAGTATGACTAAGCTGCATGGTGGTGGTGCACACTGTGAGTTCAAAACCAGCCTGGTCTACAGAGTGAGTTCCAGGACAGCCAGGGCTGCACAGAGAAACTCTGTCTCAAAAAAACAAAAACAAAAAAAAAAACAAAATCAAAAGCAAAACAAACAAACAAAAAAGTCAAAAATAAATATGGACACACACAAGGGAATTCTGGATATAATTAAAGATAGTGTTTGAAAACAGTGGAGGAAAAGATCAACTTTTAAATGAATTGTCTTTAGATATCTATGTAGCCAACTGGAACCCAAAGATACATCCAGACTACAACATAGTCAGGATAATTATCAAAGGGTCAGACTTAAGAGTTAAAATATGAAGTCATGAGAATCCCCAAAAGGCAGGTGTGAATTCCCTTAAAATATCAGAGTAGGAATGTCTTTCTAAAGCCACAAAAGAAAATTGATATTTTCAACTACAAGAAGAACATAGGCACGTGAGGGGCGGGGAGCAGTAGTATTTTTTAAAGCCAAAAGAAAAGTCACACACTGGGCTCGGTCAATGTCAGTAGCACAATCACAGATTTGCAGAAATTATAGGAAAAAATGATCTAGAAGCATCTACGTTCAATCAAAAGAGCCTTTCTCAATGACCTAATAATTCTATTTCTGGGTGGTTAAGCTCATATATATATATATATATATATATATATATATATATATATATATACACTCATGGACCAACGAACAAGTCCATTCTTTGCATCACCTTTGTAGCAGCAGAAAGTTAAGTAACTGTCAATAAGACTGGGCATAATTTATCCCATCATAAAACCCTATGCATTGACCAAGATGAATAAGCCTTCACATTGTCAATTAAAAGCAAGCTATAGGGCTAATGAATACAACTAACATGTTTTCTTTTGTGAGAGAGAAAAAAAGCGCCTGTCCCTATTTGCTTGGATTTGCATACAAACTCCAGAGGAAAAATAGAAAAGGGACAAAACGAGACTGTTCCTCCTATATCTTTTATAGTAAACTGAGAACTGAACCATATTTCCTATAAAAAATTATTTAACAGTAGAGTATTTACACATAGTCAAAAGACCTATTTGTGAAAGCTTGCCTTAAATCAGATTTAATACACCTTCCCCATTGCCATTCCTTTCATCCTCTTTCAGCCAACAGAACCCCGGTAAACACACTTTGAACCATGCCAGGACCATCATTTCTCTCCAACTCGTTCCTCAGGTTCCAAGCAGCTGATCCCCAACAGCGACAGGGTCATGGCCTTTGAAGGAGAAAGACTGAGACATCCGGTTTCTGTCCTGTCCTTCACAGAAGCATTGCTCTTGTACTGTCCTCTCTAGCATTCGTTAACCTGCAATAACCTTCTTTACTCTTCATGTAAATCCTCATTTCCCCTCACCACCATGTCTGAAATATATTATTATATCCCAAGAACTGTGTTTTACATAAATAAATATTCTTACTATCTGTTTACTGTTATTTTTATTTTGTTTTTAAATATCAGGATACTGAGACCCAGTGAGGATAACTTGCCCAGAGTCACGGGAAGGATGAGCATACATCTCATGTTCTTAACCATCATATTCTTCCACCTGGGATGGTAGTAGTGACAAGGAAAAAAACAATTTTTACCTTCATTATTTCAAGTGCTTAAAGAATTTCTTATTTTATAAAAAAATAAGTTATTTCTTGGTATACATATTATTTACTATAAATGAGACAGAAAAGACACATGAAAAATATGAGCTACGAGGGGACAATAGTCCTTGTGTATACTTAATCCTTTCATTCACATCATCCTGATCATAAAATCATTTTCCATGTGTTCATATATTCAAGCATGCATTACTAATTATATATCCTCAATCCCATGCATGTGTGGGAGTGCTTACAGCATCAGATAGGAAGCCAGAGAGAGAGACTGGGGCCTTTCAATCTCTTCTTCCTAAACAGCCTAAGGCACTCTCAGAGATCCTCAGGACTCAATGTTCCTACAAGCTCCTAATAGTGCCACCTGTAAACCAACCTACAATCACCATGGGCCTCTGGAAGTCACAAACCGTATTCAAACTAGAGCACCCTGTCATCATGAAACGTAAAAATAGTGAGAACAATGGCAAAGCCCTAAAATTAGGTCCAAAGGTCAAAGCAAAAACAGGTCAGCTGCCAAAAACAAAGATGCCAAAAGGCCATGGTGGCCACTGCATCGGAACTCTGAGGAAAATTCAGTACTGTTCACTTTCAACTTAGAATTCTATACCTTGTTACATTTATAGGTTGAATAATAACCTTTCAACACATACATCACCTTAAAAGGATACTTATATATATCCTGACTTAAGAAACTAGTTCAGGAGATACTATACTCCTCCATAGTAAGACCAAGCCAGAAGGAAACATGAGCGCAGTGAGAATACAGGTGGACAGACGCTGTCAATCATGCACTGATGCAGAAGGGCAGAGGTCAAAAAGGATGAAACTAAGGAACCTTTAGATTTGAGTGAATTGAGAGGACATTTCCACAATCTGAAGAAACTCTAGGGATAATTTAATGATGGGCACAGAGAAAATAAGCCAGTGCAACAAAAAATTATTAACTTTGGAGAAACAAAATGTTTGGACAGCAAGAAAGAAAGCAAAGATAGAGTAAAAAACAGTGTCATTCAACACAGTCTCATATAGATTCAGAAAGGCAGTTCTGTATAACTGTAACTGCAAACAGGAGCTGGAAAATAAATTTAACTTTTGAGACAACCTCTTGCTGGTTCAACACCTGTCTGGAGGGCTGCGGGAGATGGCCCAGTGGTTAAACCACTGGCTGCTCTCCCAGAGGCACCTGGTTTGATTTCCAGCCCTCACAGGGCAGTTCACAACTGTCTGTAACTCCAGTTTCAGGGTATCCAGTGCCCTCTTCTGACCTCCGCAGGCACTGCAAACTTGTGGGACACAGACACATACACATTAAATAAAAATACATGAATCTTTAAAAACCAAACCGGCCAACAAATTAAAAACACATCTCAAACTTGCAATCCTTTTACCTCAGCCCCCCAAATGTTGGGATTATAGTGATATGGTATTTTTTTTAGGCTTAGGAGTGAGGAAAATTAAATCCTCGCTTTCCAATCTATGGATTAATAGAGGGTATCCAGAAGACATTTAAAGAGAAAGGCAGGAGGAGGGTGGGAACATGAGGTAACAATGGCAGCCAGAGCAAGAAACCTATGCCCTTCTAAGAGGTCAAGGTGCAGAACTTCCCTGATTTAGAACTGGAAGTACATTTTCCTGCATTCAGCATTCTCCTGTGTGAAGCACAGGAGAATATGCTGAACCATCAGTCTAAGCAGACATTTTCAAATGTTGAGAAGTTTTATTTCCCAGAGAAATGTGGAGTCCTGCCACAGAACCCTCTGAAGAATAAATCATGTATGTTTTCCCTTATATTTTTTAAATGCTGTGGCAAGAGGTGTCTTAGTAGACCCTGTCTCCATCACTAATGGTCCACTTTAGTGTATCTTTTCATAACTATTCATGACTTGCCGCTATTGGGATTTTAGCCACAATAATTCCCTAGCAGGGCTACTCTACACATACAGTCAGTTGAATTCAGGCTTGGGTGTGCAGGCAGAATGTTGCTCCAGGGCTTCTCTTGACTTTCTTGGTAGTCATGTTTTGGCTCCTACTTGTTAGCACCTTTCTGGAGTGCTAAACTTTCAAATTTAATCAACAACATATTTTCTATTGCAATATTATCCTGTATCGCCTTCAATTAGATTCGAACACTAACTACTAGGTTCTTTAAACTCTCCGCCCTGTGAAAGTTTCATGGATTCTCCCTTGTCTAATAAAATTCAATTTTAGTCCACATTTTATGGACTTTGTTTTAAACTCCCCATCAGAGCTGCAATCGGAACTCACAGCTCCAGACACTGGTGTGGGAGTAGGAAGACCATAGTATTGGTCAATAGGGAGCTGGGCCAACAGCCCCACCCATAATAGTTCTCTACTTCACATCAAAAAATTAAAAGGCGGGCTGGAGAGGTGGCTCAGAGGTTAAGATCACTGGCTGTTCTTCCAAAGGTCCTGAGTTCAATTCCCAGCAACCACATGGTGGCTCACAGCCATCTACATTGAGATCTGCTGCCCGGACATATATGTAGAGCAAATACTGTATACATAATAAATAAATAAATAAATAAATAAATAAATAAATAAATAAATAAAT
>CAJQZJ010032633.1:2853743-2867992 GCA_907164525.1 Lophiomys imhausi | reverse complement strand
GTGTGTGTGTGTGTGTGTGTGTGTGTGTGTGTGTGTGTGTGTGTGTGTATATATAAACTCATAGAGATTAAACAATCCTCAACTGAATTATGAATGGAGTCCTTGAAGAAATAAAGAAGGAAAAATTGAAGATCCTAGAATAAAAAAGAAAGTGAAAACCCAGCATGCCAAAACTTACTGGATTGAGTGAAAGCAGTCTTAAGAAGGGAGGCTTTAACTCTGAGTGCTTACATTAAGAAAGCAGAGGGACCTCAAATAAGAACTTAATGATCCCTCTTAGGGACATAAAAAAAGAAGAGTACCAGACCTCAAATTAGTATAGAAAAAAATTCAAGAGCAGGGCAGAAATTAATGAAATGGAAACAAAAAGAATTACAAAGAATCAATGAAACAAGAGCTTGAACACTACATGGGTAGATAGTGCTTTCTTGGAAGACATTGGTTATTAAATGAAAATCTCAGTCCCAAACACGAGACTGGTCAGGGGGAGCCCCAAAACAATGCAGGCTATTGCTATTGCTCTTGGCTGACCACCCAAACTAGATGGTAAGACCTTAGTGTTGAAGCACAAGTTGGTTGCAGGACAGAGAGAGAGATCAATCTGGAACTAACCTCAAAAATTCCTTCCTTCTGGCTACTTTCATTTCATGGTTCCCAATAGCGCTGTGTAGATTACTGGGGAAGAAGAGTCACTGGTATCACCCAGAGGTGAACCCTGAATGCTAGAACACCAACACGCCAGGCAAGATGTGCTCACTGGTACAATTTGGGGTGACCAACGGCTTTCTGATTGGATCTGAGGCCTGCTTCACAGGAGAGGATTCACATCTACTACTATGAACCTGGTCAAAAAAGACTGTGGCATGGAAAGTCATAGGTTGTATGGTGTGGACCTATTATTGTTATTGCTGTTGGTCATATTGTCAAATGCTCTTCTGAATATTTATGTTTCATCCCATAGATTAGTGCTGTGCCTTGGCCAAAGAAGCTTCTTTCTGAAGCACGCAGGCAGTGCAGAGCCCAAGGATGGGGAGCATGCTACAAAGTGGGGTCTCCTGGGCATGACATGGTTACTGCACTCGGGAACTCACAGCAGCTGTGGTTGCCTGCTTTTGGAATCACTTGATTCCAAGCGAAGAAGTCAAGAGTTGAAAGAGATCACATTAACTCAAGCAGCATCACCATTTAAACTAGACTGAATCTCCCAGTTTATGAGCACAGGGTACACATCCATGTATCTTTGTCTTCTGTACCTTCTTTCATCAATAATTTGTAGTTTCCCAAGTATGACAGTTAGACTTCCTCTTATGGAGCTCACGTTGATTTATTCTTATTGATGCTATTGTAAATGTTACTGTTTCTTGGTTTTGTTTTTGTATAGCTACAGCTTGCATGCAGCAACATAGCTGGCTTCTGTGTGCAGATGTTACAGTAGCTGTTGAATCTTATCTTTTACAATGTTGTCAGTGCATCCATTAGAATTTCTATATATGGAGTTATCTCTAATGCAAATTCAGATGGTACTACTTCATGTCCAACCTCATCTTCTTTACCTTGTTTCTCATCTAATTACCCTGACTGGTGTTTTCAGTAACATGTTGGATGCTGAGGACAAGAGTCTTGTTTCTGACCTTTTGCTCTTATAGTTTTGAGTAGAATGCTCACTGTAGATTTTTTTATAGAATCCCCTACTGAGAAAGTTCCCTTCTGGGCCCATTTTCCCTAGATTATTATGTTTTTTCACAAATAAATGTTGATTTTTTAAAATTTTCTATTGAAATAATTATGTTGGTTGGTTGTACTTTGTGTTGTTTTTGTTTTGTGGCAAGGTCTCCTTTAACCCCGTCTAGCCTCAAATTTGCTATGTCCTTTGAATTCCTGATAACCCTGCCTCTACTCCCTAAATGCTGAGATTTCAAGCATTCGCTGTCTTGCCTGGCTAATCATATGGTTTTTTTTTTTTGTATGGTATATTTCGCTAATATTTTACTGCTTCAGCTGGCTATGGAGACGCACACCTTTAATCCCAGCAGGAAGACAAAGGCAGGCAGTTCTCTGAGTATGAGAAGCAATCTAATCTTTAGACCTAGTACCAGGAGAACCAGGACTACACAAAGAAACCGTGTCTCAGAAAACAAAGAAAGTAAAAATAAAAACCACAAAACAACACTTTTGACTATCTTTACTATTACCCAACCTCCCACCTACATTAACATAGTTTGTGAAAAGACCTCCCTTTTAAAAAAACACTCTTACTGGGCTGGAGGGATGGCTCAGAGGTTAAGAGCACTTTTGCTGGCTGCTTTTCCAGAGGTCCTGAGTTCAATTCCCAGCAACCACATGGTAGCTCATAACCATCTATAATGAGATTTGGTGCCCTCTTCTGGCATGCAGGCATACATGCAGACAGAACATTGAATACATAATAAATCTCTTAAAAAACAAACAAACAAACAAAAACACTCTTATTTTCCTCTTTTGGTTTATTTTCACTATCTTCCTTCCGTTCTGTGTCCTAAGCACTGAGAGCTGTGGAGTTGTATGTCTTCTTTAAGTGATCTCATCCCGGCCTCGAATGGAATCCATGGTAATGGGCTCCAAATTCACATTTCCAGCCCTGATCTCTTCTTTGAACTCAGAGCATGTCCTATTGCATCTTCTGTTTCTACATTTCCTGTTCATTTCTACATTTCTACAGTTCAACTATAAGTTGCTCAAAGAAAGATGTTCCACATCTTCTTTTCCCAGTTAATGTCCTCCAAATGTGTAATTCTTCCTAAACTAGAAACCAAATTCCATAATAATTCTTTTCCTTCCCTTCTTTTATTCAAAATCTGTCATCTATACTTCAGAAAAATGCATCTCTAATCCAACAACTTTTCATAATCTCTGCAGGTAAAACCCAACCCAAAGCAATGACAGGCTGACTTTGGATGACTAGGAGAGCTTCCTTCCATCCAATCTATTGCTTTAACTAGGGAGGAAACCAGCAGGCAAGTGCATCCATGCTAAACTCCTCTTCCAGCCTGTGATAGCAATCAAATGGCCTGTTTCCTTGCAACCACAAGCAACAGACCAAATTAAGGTTGGACAACCTAAGTCACCACCTATGTAAAAGTTCCCATGGTCAGACTATCATTCAGTCTCAGAAAAGAGACTTTTGTGATGAGAGGGATGAAGATAGAGGACAGCATGCTAAGTGAAATATTAGATGCAGAAAGAACACAGCATTATCTCACTTCTGCATGGGATCTAATGAAACAAACACACACTACATGAACTTACATGTATGCAAGAAATAAAAACAGAAAGTAGAGGGGCTGGAATGATGGCACAGGGTTTGGAGCATTTACTGCTCATCAAGAGGATGGTAGTCCACCTCTTTATACCCATGTGGAGTTGTTCACAACAGCCTGTAACTTGAGCTGCAAAGACCATGCCCCTCTTCTGGCTGCTACAGGAACTGCACACACATATGCATGAATTAAAAACAAAATAAAATCTTTTAAGAAACAACAACAAAAGCAACAGAAAGTAGAAAGATGGGTGTCAAGGGGTGGTGTGGCAGAAGATGTGGGAAGACAGAAATGAAAAATAGTCTGTTGCCTCCCCATTACTTCACTATAAACCTCAAGCCTCTTGCTGTAGCCTAAAATCCTATCATGATCTGAGTCTGAGTGCATATCACACTTTTCCCCATTGCATTCACACCTCTACACTCCGTTAGTGTGCCAAGCTTCTTGCCCCAAGAAGTGCTGACTCTCTCAATATTCACACACTGTTCATGCTGTCTTTCCTGAATATTCTCTTTCTAAATACTTATTCATTTTTTAAAACAAAATTCATGTGTACGAGTGTTTTGCCTACTTGCATGTATATGTACCATGTATGAGCCTGGTGCTTGCTAAGGCTAGGAGGTGGTGTCAGAGCCTTGAAACTAGTTACAGATAGCTGGGCACTGCCATGTGCATGCTGGGAAGTGAACCTCAGTCCTCTGAAAAAACATTACGAAGCCATCACTCCAGAAGCAGTATGTACGGGCTGGAGAGATGGCTCAGCCGTTAAAGGCTAGGCTCACAACCAAAAAGTATAACAGAAGCAGTATGTACACTTAGTCTGTATCATTCTTCTCCCTGTCATTAATCAGATTGCCATATTTCCTTCTTATGATTATATTATTTTTCTTGACACGGAGTCTCATACAGCCCAGGCCGGCCAGCAATGAACTGAGGGTGAGGATGATTTTGAACTCCTCATCTTCCTGCTTCCAACTCTGGAATCCTTGGATTAAAGGCTTGTGAACCGACACCATTGTTTATGTGGTGCAGGGCACTGAACCCAGTGCCTCCTGCATGCCATGCCAGCTCTACTACCAACTGAACTACATTCTCACCTAAACTCACCTTATCTTTTCCTTATCTTTCTCAAAAATAAAATAATGTCCCCCTCCTTCAATAATATAATGAATGTAAACTCTCTGAAAGAAATGATGGCCTCAATGTTATCTGACTTAAAGTGAGATATGATACATATAGTTGATGTTCAATTAACATTTGTTTAAGGAACAAATGATTCATATTTGTGAAAAATATAAAAGCAAGGTATCTTTCTCGAAACAACTCAGAGTAGAAAAGGAAAATGTGTGTTTATTTATCAGTAGTTCTAAATGCATAGTACAAATTAGGCATGGTAGCAATCTCAAAATGGGTTTTTCTTATTTTCATTAAAAATTGAGACAAAGCCAGGCGTTGGTGGCGCACGCCTTTAATCCCAGCACTTGGGAGGCAGAGGTAGGTGGATCTCTGTGAGTTCGAGGCCAGCCTGGTCTACAAAGTGAGTCTAGGACAGCCAGAGCTGTTATACAGAGAAACCCTGTCTCGAAAAACCAAAAAAAAAAAAAAAATTGAGACAAGATCTCACTATGTAGCCCTGGCTAGCCTGTAACTCACAGTGTAGACTACAATGGCTTTGAACTCACAGATACTCACTTGACTCCCTCCCAAGAGCTGGCATTAAAGCCGTGTATTACTACAGCCTGCCGTAATTTTTAAATTAGCATTCACAATATTAGGTTTTACTACGGTATTTAAAAAGTTAGTGTAGCCGGGCGTGGTGGCACAGAGGCAGGCGGATCTCTGAGTTCGAGGCCAGCCTGGTCTACAAAGTGAGTCCAGACAGCCAGGGCTATTACACAGAGAAACCCTCTCTCAAAAAACAAAACAAAAATAGTGTTGGGGAGAGGGAGAGGGAAAGGGAGAAAGAGAAATGTGTATGTGTGTGCATACGACAACACACACGTGGAGGTCAAAGGACAAGTTTTGGGAGATGGTTCTGTTGTTCCACTGTGGGTTCTGGGGATGGAACTCAGGTTGTCAGGCTTAACAGCAAGCACTCTTAGCTACTCAGCCATCTTGCTGGCCCACATTATGGCACTGTCAAACAGAATCAGTTTGTGCTGATTCTCCTTCCTCCCTCTTATTGCTTACCCCTCTGCTCCCCTCACACCCACCCACCCCCAGATAGCTTTCTTTCTGCTCCCTTCCTTCTGGGTTCTATTTCTCCATCCTACCTTCCTTAACAACTGTTTTCTCCCTCTCAAGGCTTCCTTCCTAGTTTCATAGCCTGTACCCATCCCCACCCACCCACATAAACATCATAAGCTAGGCGTGTACATGAGAGAGACCTCTTTCAGTCTGTGTCACCTCACCTAATATACTCTTTTCTTGACCTGTCTCTTTTCTTGCACATTTTATTAGTTTGATATTTTTCTTTATAGCTGAATAAAATTTCATGGTGTTTATTACTTCATTTTCATTATCTATTCATCTGTTGATGGCATCTAAGTTAGTTTCATTTCCTTGCTATTATAAAGAGACTATATATATATATATATATATATATATATATATATATAATGGGCTCTGTGTGTGTGTGTGTGTGTGTCAAATATGTCTGTGATAAGATGTGGAGTCCACTAAGTAAATACTCAGAAGTAGTACCTTGGGTCATATGGTAGTTCTGTTCTTAATTTTTTGAGAAATGTACATATTGATTTTTATAACAGCTATACTAGTTTTATTCTCCCACTAGCAGTGAATAAAGGTTCTCCTTTCTGCACAGCCTTACCAGGATTTTTTGAAGTCTATCCAAAAAAAGTAGCAAATATTTCAAACACATACAGAAGTAAAGACTAGTATGACTGACTATTCAACATGGTACATGCTGTGCTCCACTCGGAGCTCAGCAAACAGATCTTGATCCTGTATTATTCACACAAGGTGCAAGACAGATCAAAAAGTTCTAACATTTTTTTAAGAGTGAAGCAATGGTAACTGTCTGGAAAAAGTCACTTGAACTTCCCTAATATATCAGAATAAATGTAGAATGATTAAAGGAATCAGTGAAGACAACACAACCTTGAAAATAGCTAACAAAACCATGGGGGTTTTATAGACGTTATTGGAGACAAACATGATCCCAAAGTCAGTATGGAGAAAATATTGACTGACTTGATATCAAAAACTGTCTACACAGTAAAATGACCAGTATCAGAAGACAACCCATGAGTCGAGAAAACCTAACCATGCTACAAACAATTAGGAGCCAAGCCAATTGTGTAGGAGAAAGCTTTTACCAAATTCATACAGAAAGCAGCAGTGACCTAGCAGAGACATGGTGTAGGCTACCAACAGACACTTCACAGAAAAGGAAACAAAGTGACTCCTAAATGTGCTGCATAGCACTTAAGGTACCTGTAATGGTAGAAACACACCTTTGGGTGAGTTCTGATGTTAGGGACTAGCAGTCAACGGGACTAATTTTGCTAACATGGCACACACACACACACACACAGCACGTTAAGAGGAAAAACACCTGGACTCTGAGTTGAAGCTGCCAGCCACTTTCTTCACGGAAAAAAAAAAAAAACACTGACAAACTATAACTCTTTAAACAGCAGTATGTATTTAAAACATTTCCTCAAGAATGTGTAACATGGAGAGCTAGAGGAATAGATGAATCTTAGAGAGCTTGTTACAAGCATGAGGAGCTAAGTTCAATTCTCAGCACCCACATTTAAACAAAAACATCAACAAACACCAAAAACCAAGATGAGTGTGATGATGCACATTTGTCATCCTAGTGCTGGGGAATCGGAAACAGGAGGATCATGGGACTCACTGGCCAGGCAACCTACACTAACCAGTGAGTGCCAGGTCCTAGTGAGAAACCTTGTCTCGAAAAACCAAGGTGAAATGCTTCTGAGGAAAGACAGCTGAGATTGACCTCTGAGCCTCACATGTGCTTTTGGGAACAGACATAATACCACACAATGTGAGCCTGTCAGGTAAGACCCAATTTCTGATTATAAAATTTGAGCTTTCAAGCTCAAACTAGTATATAGCACCATGAGTTCACCAGTTCCTTGGTGCTCACAGCTTCCCTTCTATGATCTGTAGAGACATTTTTAAATGTGATTTTTAAAGGTGAGGCCATGAAATATGTCAACAGTCAGATCTGTGTAATTCAGTGATCTAATATTTACTTGTTGACTAGTATTCTGTTAAAATGCTAGAGATTCCAGTGGATTCCATGGTCACAAACTTTCAGATTCTCACAGTAACCACACATACAATTTGAGTGCTGCTAAGGTGAAGATATGCATTGCTTTCTAAATAGGTTAATATGTCTTCCTTCCATTTCCAAGTACACATTTATGCTCACGCAGACTTTCTACATAAAGTTTATTTTGACCAAAGTAAAATAACATGACACTAAGTGCAGAGGCAGCTTTGGAAACTGGGTTCTCTTTGTTAAATCATACATTGAAGAGATTTTCAAAAGCATAAAGACAGTACCACCCTTCTCACTGGTAATTTTGTCATGGAGGGTATTTTGAAATTTTTTCATGGAAGGTATTTTTACAAACAAATATATTAGTATTTGGCTGGCTTGTTATTTTAAAAAATAAGTTAACTTTTGAATGTTTCTATTTTAAGTTTTAGCATGGCAAAATTAATAGTGGTAACCTATATAAGCCAAAGAAAGCTCTTTGAAAAGATTTCCTAAAACCAAAACCTTCAAGGATTGCTGTTCTAGCAAATTTTTCATTATCTAAACTGACCACAGAAAGAGATATCTCAGAACATCAATTACCACAGAATAAATTAAGAAAATATATGGTTATCTCTCAATAAAACATACATTCTACCAAATCTTTAAGGTACACATAAACACACCAAATATAAACTTTTGGTACATGAGAGAATTTTTGACTTTGTTTCTGTGATGCCAGAGGGACATCAACACCTATACACCTTCTTAAAAATCATGTTTCTAGTACGATGTTCTCCTGAAAATACATTCACTTCAGGATGCATAAATGGCTCAACACTAAGAAATCTACTATTAAATTAGTGTAATTATTCATCACACTAATGACCAAGAAAGAAAAAAAATCAAATGACTATCTGCTTAGTTGTTGAAGATCATTGAATAAAAATTTTAATTTGTCTAGAACTGAAATTGTAAAATAATTAAAAGAAATAATGGGTAATTATACAGAGTGGAGAACTTAGTCTTAGCAGTTCCTTGGTAAGTATTGTCTCAATGGAATATTTTACTACTGTTGGCTTCAGCTATGATTCGTCATACCTTTTTCTCCTCACCTTTAATGAAAATCTAGGAAATACCTACCGAGTGCTGGGATTAAAGGCCTATGCCACCATGCCCAGCCTGCCTTGTAACTTCTTGTCTCTGCCATCTTCCTAGATTCATCTCTTTAAATCATGAGTCATTTGAATGGAATGTTTTTTCTGAGTTCTTTCTCAGAGAGTAGATTGCTAGTTTAAGTGAAGGCAACTTTTAGAAATAGTGATGTTGTATTCTGCAACTTTACTGTAGTGTTTGTCAGGTTCATAAATTTTCTAGTTGGTTCAATAGGTCTTCTACAAGAAAAGTCATGTCATTTGCTCTTCCTCCCTTTATATTTTTATCCCTTTTATGTCATCCTCTTGTCTCATTGCTACAGCTAAGACTTTGAGTACTATATCTAATAAGGGAGGAGTGACTGGACAGCTTGGTTTTGTTCCTGATTTAAAGGAAATGTCCTCAGTTTGTCTCCACTTAATAATGTTGACTATGATTCTATTGTGCAAAGCCTTTATTATTTTGAGGTATATTTCATCTATTCCTAAAGTCTCTAGAACTTTTATCATGTGGGCCTGGTGAACTTTGTCAAATGCCTTTCAGCATCAATTGAAATAATTATGTGGTTTCTGTCCTTGAGTTTCTTTAGATGGTGTATTGCATGTAGTGATTTACAGACATTGAACCAATCTTGCCTTTCTGGAATGAGGTTCACTTGATCACGATGTATAATTTCCTTAATGTGTTCCTGAATTTGGTTTGCACATATTTTGTTGGGAATTTTTGCATCTGTGTTCATCAAGAGATCATTCTATAGCTTTCTTTTTTTACTGTATCTTTATCTGTTGTAACAAGAGTAGCTCCCAAGTTCTGATGGCACACACATGAGAAGCAGGTATGATGCGTGCAGCAGAGGGGACATGGCAGGGATTGAGGACTGCATAGTCCAGGCTCTGTCATCCACCACATATGCTATCTCACAAGAGCCATCTTCTGCATCAGTTTCCATATCCCTCTCTGTGAAAAGAAGATGTGCAACTGGATAAGCTTCAGCCTCTGCATTAAACCCAAGTTAACATTAGTTTACCAAAGATCAGTCTGGTTCAGTATAAAACTCTAAATTGATGTTCAGTTAATGGGTGAGATGGCTCAGTGGTTGCAGGTGCTTGCACCCAAGCCAGATGACCTGAGTTCAATCCCTGAACCCACATGATAGAAAGACAGACCAACTTCCACATATGTGCCACTGTGATGTGTACATACATATACATACACAACATAAATAAATGCAAAAAAAATTTAATGATTCTCAATTCAAAACCTTCCCGGTTGGTACCACTGGTTACCACTGGTTTTATCTGTGGTACAGAATTAAAACTGAAGCCCATGAATTCTTATATAAGGCATAAGAGCTTGTGGGTTAGAGATGGCTCAGCAGTTAAGATCAATGGCTGCTCTTGCTAAGGTCCTGGCTTAAGTTCCCTACCCCAGCATGGCCATTCATGACCACCTGCCACTCCAGTTCCAGGAAATCTGATGTCCTCTTCTGGCCTCTACAGGCACATACAAATACTCATACATATCAAGTTAAAGAAAAAAGTCAGGCAATGGTGGCGCACGCCTTTAGTCCCAGCACTCGGGTAGCAAAGGCAGACAGATCTCTGAGTTTGAGGCCAGCCGGCTCTACAGAGTATGTTCCAGGAACCCTGTCTCAAAAAACAAAAACAAAACAAATAAAAACATAACCTTGCTCATGAGCTAAGGCTGTCCTGGCCAAATAGTAAAATGGTCACCCTAGATGGAGCAGAAGGCCACGAAACCCACTGCTATTCCAAGCCTTCTTGTATGTGGATCATGGGACATCTGGTGTTTTGGAGCCAGAAGGAGGGAAAAGAAAAGCAGATACCACCTTTCATGGAAAGCAATAAGTTCCTTGGGTCTATGGGTTACAAGCAGTTTCCCACTGTGCTCAAACTAAAACCCATGTGACTTTACACAGTACAGCCTCATCTAGTTCCTGCCTTTCCTCGGCGATCTCCTTATGTAAAAAAATATATGGCTACTAAGTTATTTAACAGTATTTAGATTATCGTTAATTGGTTTGGTGGCTAATCCTTAACCATCCATTATAAATGAGCACACAGAGACCATATGGATTTTACCAAGCCTTGGCCTGAATTGTGCAATCCTAGCCCATCTAAGCTAGCTCTTAATTCTATTACCAAAATATGACCCCATATATACATACATCCCCTTGGACTGCCATTCTCCACGATATGCCGATGTCCCTGGCCATGTGGAATGAAGTTCCTTTTTCTAACCCATCTCCTTCCACTCCCCACCCTCAATGAACAAGGCTGCTCTGAGCTTCTCTGTCTCTCTAACACAGCAAACTTTTCTCTTCCCCAACAATACTGAATTTCTCTGGATGACAACTACATGGCTGGTCCTTCTTGCTTCCTTTTCTTATTTTTTATTTTTTAAACCTGTTTCCTCCTGGATAGACATTGATATTCTCTTGGTGAAGCAGTTAAAATGGCCAGATACTTACTTTCCCAGACTCCTTTGCAGCTTGACATTTACCTCCTGAGCTAGGTTTTTCCTGTCAAATATTTGCAGGAGGAAACAGAAAGCAGGCAGAATCTTTCTGGAGATTGTGGGGACCATAGCAGCAATCGGTCCAGTTTCCAGGGACAGCCAGGGAATGGAGTCAGCACAGTGCCTGGGGGCTATTGCTCAGCACCATTGGGGTCAGAAGAGTTTGAAACATCATCCATTGGGGGCCTTAGTTCTACCCCCAGGGAAGTCTGTGACCTTTCAAAGGAACAAGCCCTTTTGCTCCTGTTGTTGAACACCATAGGATTTTATATCTCAGACTTGCTGCTACTGCTAAGATGACAGTGAGCCCTGACTTATACTGACTTACAGCACAGCAGCTAAGAACGTATACTGAATCTCCCCGGACTTGAACTGTCTTCTAACTTTAGCTTCTTTCTAAGTAGAACATCCCCTAATATCAACATAAGGATCGAATGAATGGACACCAACACAGATAGAGTACTTCTGGCAGTGATGCTGCTGGGGCCTGTGGAGCATCATTCTGCATCCTCACTGGTAATCTTAGGTACCCATGAGGAACCGTATCTCTGGTCCACTCCCTGGCCAATAATACAACCTGGGTAGTCACGGAAGTTTTACATCCTTTCTAGCTTTTAAAACCTTTAATTTTCAGACTGATGAAGTTTAAAGTGAAAATGTTTATTTAAACCCAAAATTGCACAAAGATACTATTTGCACAGACTCTCCAATACTAGTTTGATCACTTAGCCTCATTAGCCTACCTCCATTGCTGGTGGGAATACAGACTTGTGCAACCACTATGGAGGTCTGTCTGGAGATATCTTAGAAATCTAGGAATAACTTTGCCTCAGGACCCAGCCATACCACTTCTGGGTATACACCCAAAGGACACCTCACGGAGACATAGGGAAGTCTCCTCATCTATGTTCATAGCAGCCTTATTTGTAATAGCTAGAAACTGGAAACAACCCAGATGTCCCTCAACTGAAGAATGGATTAAAAAATTGTGGTACATCTATACAATGGAATACTACTCAGCTATAAGAAACAATGAAATCATGCAATTTGCAACCAAATGGATGGATCTAGAGAAGCTCATCCTGAGTGAGCTAACCCAGACTCAGAAGGATGCACATGGCATCTATTCACTTATAGTAGGATTTTAGCTATATCGTACAGGATATCTGTACTACAACCAACACACCAAAAGGAACATGGACATAAATTTCTTTTTTCTTTTCATTTCTTTTTCTTTTTCCTTTCCCTCTTTTTTCTCTTTCTTTTTCCTCTCTTTTTTTGTTGTTGTTCTTTGTTTTTGTGGGTTTATGTGTCTGTTGGTTTTTTTTTTGTTTCCCCCTCCCCGTAGCAAGGAGACACCTTTCACTGGCAGTACTGCCTCGTAGACCCCCGGTGTATGAAGAGGCCCTCAGCCCTCATATGACTCCTGTGGTGAGAGACTGGTATGCAGGGACACTCCACCCCAGAGGATCAAGATGGAAGGGTCAGGGAGTAGAGCATGGGAGGGTGGGCCTGGGAAGCAGGAAAAGAGGACAATATGTCAAGGATGTAACCTGTAGCAACAAACAAATAAATTTACTAATTAAAAAAAAAAGCAGGTAACAACGTTAATACACTGTAAATAAATTAAAGGACACAGCCATTCAACCTGGTTTTATGAACCTCCAAGTGTCGAAAAAACGTAGAGCTAAGGTAAAATACAGGAGAAATGTGGTGTTAACCCATGCCTTTAACTTCAGCAGAGACGGGAGGAGCACTAAAGTGTTAGTGGACTTATAAATTCTAGAGTTACACGGAAAAGGGTGGTGAGGGTACACACCCTTAATCCCATCATTCAAGAAGAGTACACCCTTAACCCCAACACACTAGAGACAGAAACAGGCAGATCTCAGAGCTCAAGGTCAGCCTGATACAAAACAAACTCTAAATAAAGAAAAACTTTGATCCAGGAGTGGTGGAACACATCTTTAATCCCCTTAGATGGGAACCACAGGTCTTGGATCCCAATATTTAGAATGCAGAGACACACACATAGGATTTGGAAGGACCTAAGTTTAAAAGCTACTTACAAAAGGCCCACACAACACAAACAAATTGTCCTTCGAGGCCTCAAAATATATACACTAAAGCTGGTTTAGCTCCAAAATAACAAAATAATTTCTTCTTTAAACCAGATTGAAAGATAACACTTTATATATTGTCAAAAACCAAATTTGCTTCAGGAGAAATATTACCTACCCCCCCCCAAAAAAAGAGGGTGATTGTCCCTGAGTGAGGAATAGGGCAGGGCTCTGTTCTTATCATTCCAGGAGAATCAAAGCATCCATTCAAGGAACCCAGGGACAACTGGACAACGGAAACCTCAGCAGAAATCAGAATCAGACACCAAAAGAAGACGAGTGACCCAGATGATTCAGCCTGACAGACTCCCTCAATAGATGTCTCCATCAAAAGCCTACAACCACAACAACTCAATATCGCTAAGACCGTTCAGCCCTACACAATGCCCCAGCCAGAACCTCAGTAAAGCCTAGAAGTTCAGCTTCCACCTACAAACTCCTTAGGTCATCTAAACAGCTGAGAACAGAAGTACTGAACATAAAAGGATTGTATAAACATTTTTAACCATTTTTCCATTTTGGTTTGGGCCCCAAACAGGTTTACTACGACCCAAATCAGCAGGAAGTCATTTTAAGAGAGCAACGTCCCATACCCAGAGGGTGGGGAGGGTGTTTCTCCGCCCCCCCTTTTTTCGGTTATTTGAAGGACAACTGAAAACACTGTTATTTAGGGGAAGAGATTACAAGTTGTTAAATGGTCCTGTTTAATGGGTTTTGGAGGTTAGACCCAGGGTATTCCTTCTTTCCCTTTTCTGTATCCTTCTTTATCTCCTATGTAGGAATGCACGGACGAGAGAAAAATCGAGACACAGCACAGGAAGGATCAAGAAGAAAGGTAACATTATTGAATATGCCCTTATACCCTTGTATATTGATACAAAATTA